>JAXQQM020085575.1:0-287665 GCA_034641835.2 Pinus albicaulis | reverse complement strand
CTCTTGATTCCGTTTAGGCTGACGGCACACGGACGACGCGAGCAAACATAATTTTTGCCAGAGATTGGAAAACCGGCAACAAAAGTTTGGCCGAACTTTTACTTTTAAAATAGTTCGGCCGAACTATTTTTTATAAATAAATCGCCTGCGAAGTGATATGGTTTACCGAGTTTATTGTTGGCGCGTTTACTATTTACAGAGTTCATTGTTCGCGCTGGTGTTCGTCCTGTCCGTCCCGTCCGCGCTCTTCCTGCCGCTCTGGAGTTCGACCTGTCCGTCCCGTCCGCGCTCTTCCTGCCGCGCTGGTGTTCGTCCTGTCCGGGTATGTTCGTCCTATCCGTCTTGTCCGGGTATGTTCGTCCTGTCTCGTTTAGTGAATAATGTATGGAACCGTATTCATTGAAAAAGGCCAATTAAATATGTGTAAGTAGTTAGTTAAGTGATCAATGTAAAACGACACTGTAGAGTTCTCTGGGATTTCAGTGGGTGTCCTAATGTTTAACAAACGGTGAAAACATTAATGGAGGTTAATTCAGTTAGATAAGAATAAAAACCCAAATATCAGCAGAAAAATATCTGTCTATGCATTGGGATGGACTTGGGTACTTTGGTTTGTAATAAATTTATAGGCAGTGAGCGCATTCTGGTTTATTCGAACATTGGATAAATTTTCGTTATCCTTATTTTGTTAAATGATAAAACTGTAACTTAGATTCAAGAAATTCTCAGCTGTCAACGAGATGCATTCAACTGCAAATGAGATATATATCATCATTTATTTTATTTCATTTTTTCATATTGTTTAGCTGCTTCCAATCTTTCTTGTTGCGTGCTTTTTCTGGTTGTGGTTTTTGATTTTGGTCGAGCTCTTAACAGCCCTGTCTTGACATTAAACTTCACATTTTGAAATCTTGATGTTTATTAAAAATTCATAAGCAATATTTCACTATATTCAAATGAAGCACATACTATATGTGTGTGAAATTTTAATATTATTATTGGTAGTGGAGAATCAACTCCACAGTTAAAAGAAAAAACCTTTAGTGTCTGTAGTGCTTTGGATGTTCACATGAAGCAATTTCCTCCACGACCATGCAATAGGCTTTCACAGAATTGGTTTGGACCTATAGGCTTTCATTATAGTGATTAATTAGTAGTGAGCCTTCGATAAATTATGATTCGAATTAGATCCTCGAAGATTTGAAACAGGGTGAGGAGTTTAAGCCATGCAGAAGTATAGATATAGAAAACATGAAGAGGTTTGTTGTTCCATGTTGTAATACTTTAATAATAGTATCTTTGTTATGATGTTAAGGAGTTTTAACTCTGCTTAGGTATAGATTTGGAAAGCATGAAGAGTTCTGTTGTTTCATTTCGTTGTTATGATAGTCAGGAAATATTGCTTATATTTAGTAGTTTTTCTATATCTGTTTGTTATGCCTAACTATGTTAGAATTATACATATGTGACAACATTGATTCTTTGATGATGATTTATATTAACATTAGTGTTATGATTTATACATGTATGGATTTTTATTATTATTTAGAAATATCATGTTATGATGTGATTTATGATGATGTGGTGTTGTTATGATATTTTATGAAATTGATTAAGGTGATGATAGTGATGATGCATATACATTGGTATTTTTGATAGAAAAATATGTTACTGGTTGAAAGTTTGGTTCATGTAATAATGAGGATGCCTATCCTATCCTATACAAGAGCATAAAGGGCCTTTGGAAAGGTAAAGAATTATGAAAAATAATCTTGAAAGTTATCTTGAGAAAAATGGTAGAAGGAAAAAAGGTCGTAATTCACTTTTACCTTGTTCTTGATACTTGTAAAGTCACCCTTAAGCTTGAACTAACCCTAGCAAGATTAAGGGAAAACTAAGAGACAAACCTTGAAGTGATGACAAAGGAAGTTTCCTATCTCCATTCTCTGGGCTTGTCACAATTGTCCTTGTTTAGATTGTGATTTGAGATTATGTATTCTTGGTTCCAGTTATATTGTTGACTATATCTTGGTTCCACAAAACAACAATGTTTTAGTTATTTGGTGACTCTTTATTTCCTTTATTTTGTTTTCTCAAGGAAGATATTTGGTGGTTATTTTTGCTTAATATTAAGCCTCTCATGCCTTCTGTAGACCTTTGGAACTTGAGTTTTTTGTTTAAGCTCTTGGACACCTACAATCTTGCAATTGTGAATCTTCTCTATTTTCATCTTGCTTCTCTTCTAAGTACAAAATGGCCTTGAGAAATATACTTTGTTTCCCTGTTGTACACCTTACGAGTTGAATTTTTCAGTTTTTTACATTATTTTTTATCCTTTAAGCTCTTGGACACCTAGAATCTTGTAATTGTGAATTTCTCGTGCTTTCATGTTGTAGCTTTTCTAAGGACAAACTTGACAAAGAAATATGCTTTGGTTCCTCGTTGGAGACCTTGGGAGCTAAATTATTTTTATTTTATTTTATTTTATTCCTTTTTCTTACACCTCTTCGACACCTATAATTTCACAATCGTGAATTTCCTTAACTTTCATCTTGCAGTTTTTCTAAGAAGTAGCACAAAGGACAACCAAATCATTTGGGTTATATGTAGATAAAATGTAACAGCCTAACCCTTGCCATCAGTGGGGATTTGGTTGGTTGGTAAATTGATGGTGCTTGTTGGTTTCCACATATGTGTTATTTCCTTATTATTTAGATGGTTTCAAAGATGGATTATTAATTATTGTTTCATTAAATTGCAGAATATTCAAGACTTTATGTATATTTATATTGATATTGAAAGAAATACTTTTTGGATAGATCTCTATTTACCATAGTATCATAGATTTAAACCCCATAGTACATTGGAGTTAAAACAAATATATAATTTTTGTTTTCACATTTAGCTAGATGATTATTTCACATCCAAATTCATATTTCAAGTAATATTTAATTTTTTTGAATTTATTACAAATCTAGCATATTGCAATGCTTTTCTTTGGAGAAACATTTGGGTCGATTTTGGTCAATTCTCTTTTGTTGGACATGTACTTGATGCTCATGTTTGAATGGTACATACTATAGAATGATATCTCCATGTTGGCTCTGGTTGAGTTGATATGTTTTCTGATTGATTGATGTATGATATTTTAAAGTTTTTTTCCTTATCTTGATATTTTAAAGACATAAAAGGAAAGAAGATTGAAATGGTTTATGATTGTTTAATTAACTAACAGTTATTGCAATACATTAGGAATATATAATTGGGTGGAAACGTGAAGCATCAAAAAGTTTAAAAGAATTTTTGAAAAAAACTTTACACCCCAAATCTTAAACTGTGTAAGAAAGAAACTTATAATTTCAATGTTCTTATTTAGAAATTTTCATTGAATGTTTAAAGTTCCATTTTCTTTTTCTTTCAAATATGTTGAATTTAGTTTTTAGTTATATTTTTAATGTTGGAGAAAATAACTATTTATTTCATGTGTAATTAGATTAGTGATTTCATGTGTTAGGGTTGTGGATTCAGGCATTGAAACAACACACCATGATATTTCAAATTTAAAAATGATGGTTTGAGTCCTAGGTAGCTTAGAATCCTACTTGTTTTCAAAATAAGGATGCACTCCCATTTGATTCTCACGGATAGGTTGTAATCATGAGGCTCTCGCTAAAGAGTGGACCTTTGCAAAATCTTGTGACGTCTTGTCACAAACACAACCATCAAACTGAAAACACATCATTTTTCTCCTTCAAAGAAAAAAAAAATTCACATCATGTGAATATGTCCATGTACTCTTACATATTGGTGTACAAAACCATCAACCAAACACAAGTTGACAAAACATGCCTCTTCAAACAACTGACTCTTAAGTCAAAAAATAGAGCTCATGTACAAATTTCCATATTTGTTGCATTTAAGTGTGTCTAACATAACTCTACTTTCAACATCTTGCTTCATGCAACATGCACCATACTTTGAATTTGCAAAGAAATTCATGAAACATCAAAATACATGCTAGGCCTTAATTGGATAAGAAATCTTTAAGCATTTGTCAACAAACCATTTCAATGGCGCTTCTTTTTCTTTCAACTATGTTGAATTTAGTTTTTAGTTATATTTTTTATGTTGGAGAAAATAACTATTTATTTCATGTGTAATTAGATTAGTGATTTCATGTGTTAGGGTTGTGGATTCAGGCATTGAAACAACACCATTATATTTCAAATTTAAAAATGATGGTTTGAGTCCTAGGTAGCTTAGAATCCTACTTGTTTTCAAAATAAGGATGCACTCCCATTTGATTGTCATGAATAGGTTGTAATCATGAGGCTCTCGCTCAAGAGTGGACCTTCGCAAAATCTTGTGACGTCTTGTCACAAACAAAACCATCAAACTGAAAACACATCGTGCAAGAAACATAGCTCGCTGACCTATCATTTTTCTCCTTCAAAGAAAAAAAAATTCACATCATGTGAATATGTCCATGTACTCTTACATATTGGTGTACAAAACCATCAACCAAACACGAGTTGACAAAACATTCCTGTTCAAACAACTGACTCTTAAGTCAAATAATAGAGCTCATGTACAAATTTCCATATTTGTTGCATTTAAGTGTGTCAACATAATTGTACTTTCAACATCTTGCTTCATGCAACATGCACCATACTTTGAATTTGCAAAGAAATTCATGAAACATAAAAATAAATGCTAGGCCTTAATTGGATAAGAAATCTAACCAGCTGTCAGGAAACCATTTCAATGGCGCTTCTTTTAGTTGCACTTCATCATGTGAATCATATTGACCCTCATCGATTATGAAATCCTCTTTTCCATTCTTCTTTTCATTTTTTATATCCCCTCTTGGATAACCATAATATCTTGAAATGGAGCTAGCCAACTCAAATATAGTATTGCAAATCCCTGGCTAAGTTAGATGAGGATTACATATGGTCTTGAATGAGCATTTGGACTTTTTAGATATGCGTACCAATTATGTTCATATAACACAACAAATAGATGATTTAATTTACAAATGTCACATAGAAGTCATATTTATCTCATGGGCCTTCAACTTAAATTATATAATCGTTTGACCCCCAGAAATGTCATTTAATACCTCAAAATGAATCCAAAAGGTTTTAGACCTGAATTCTCCACCCCCCATTAAAATGACCCTACAAGTTGATTCTTTCAGTTTTTTCACTCTATAAGCATCAACGTACGATTATGCATGATGGAGAATCTCTAGCGCTTTCCCTTGTTAATATGTTTAATAATCTCAATATTTATTTAAAAGTATCAATAGTATTTCGACCATGAGATTTGAACAATGTGATGTCGTAGAAATACTATTGATACTTTTAAATAAATTTTGAGATTATTAAATATATTAACAAGGGAAAGCGCTAGAGATTCTCTATCATGCATAATCGTACGTTGGATTTGGTGATAATTGTCTCCATATTTTGGCTTTCTGACCCGCAAAACATAATTATTTTACAAGGGAGGGAAGGAGGGATGATCACATTGACTTGCTTGATGACATGTCTATGAAGATTAACTACCTCAAGAACTATTTTTTTGCGTAGGGAAAGAGACACATTCCCATGTATGAGCATGAAAACGTTCTTTGATATTGTTAATGCCTCTAGTGTTTACTTCTACAAGTTCTATAGGTAGAGTCTGTAAAGGGCCAGGTAGCCTTTGGATCTCATCTTTTATGAAAGGTGACATATCTAGTAAATGCCCCTGCAGTCAATCTCTGGAATGGATCTAAATAGAAGTTCTTCATTTTAATATCCGTAAAACACAACAACTTTAAGGTAAACTATGTACATGTTCCATTCATCATGAACACAAACTTCACAAACTTGAGGTAATGAACAAGAAATAAAATTCCTTCTTGGAACAGCTTCATGTGCCTCCTTGGCTTTGGAGCATTTTCCATGTTTTCCATAACCAAGACCAAAATAATTAGGCCCTTCTTGAAGAACATTTGGCTCAACTATGCCTTGTACATGCTTGCCTTTAAAACCCTTTACTTTCATAGCACATTTTCATCAAAAATTTGGACCTTATTCCTCTAATGTCTCTCAAAAGCACGTACACATTAATTTTCAGAGGAAATTGAAGGTAGAAACCAATAGCTAATTCTTCTAACTAACCTTGACTAAAATGAGCTAAATTGTACTTTGATACGAACTTGATTTAAATTGTCCACCCCACATTAGGCACCAATGATTATAACCTTTAATGGTCTAGCACTGGTTTGTAATCATCATATCAAAATGACCTAGTAGATGAAAAATTACCATGTTTGTAATCATCGTTTCACACCATCTACATATGACCCTTCTACACATTATATGATTGAATTTATGGTAGGTCATCCCCTCTACCTAGACCATTATTGATTGTGAAATTAGGTGAATAAAGGAAATTTGATAAGGAAGGGATCACTATAATTTTGTCCTCCTCCACCCACTCCATATCCAGTGATTGCCTATTTTTTCTCTTCCAACATTTTATTTTGGAAATTCATTTTGGTAGTTAATTCTACTAATAGTCACAACACACCTGGAAGTCAAAGAAATTTTTATATACACTACTAAACTCAATTAACATTGTTTGTTATTGGAATTTACAATAACAAACAACGTAGAGTTCATTAATGTAGTGTGGTGTGGCTATCGATAAAATTAGCTGCTAATGAATTTCGAGAATAGAAAGTTGGAAGTGGAAAATTGAGAAATCACTAGCTATGGGGCGGATGGAGGAGGACAAGCTAGAAACTATCCTCTACTTATAAATTGTATTTTATTCACCTGTTGTCACAATCATTCATGGGATAGGTAGAGAGGATGACATGCCAAAAATTCATGCATATAATATGTAGAAGGGGTCATGTATGAGATGGTGTGAAGTGATGATGATTGACATGGTAAATTTTCATCTGCCAGGTCATTTTGAGATGATGACAAACCAATACTAGCCATTTTAAGGTTATAATCATTAACAAGAAATTTGGGGAAGGAAATTCAAATGTCTCATCACGGAAATTATAAAAATTGTAAGGATGGGGTTATAAGCGTTATGGAAATTCTAAGTGCCAAATACTAAGAAACAAGCCATATTTGCTTCTCAAAAACTTTATTTGATATATTCTTAAAAAACAAAGTACAAATTGTAGTAATCCTAGAATCATGCTTTACATAAGGTAAAATTGGGGAACTCATGACTTTTACTATAGATAAAAAAACATTTACCCTTACCAAAAAATATATGATAAAAATTGACAAACTACATAAGCTTAAGCTTAAGGGGATATAATCCTTCTTTCCTTCCATATAGATAATGAAAATGATTGTTCCAAGTCTCATGTTGCTTCTCATGTTATTTTATAAACCTTGATTGGAAAGAAAAATAGGAGGGCAGAAATGTAAGAAATATAGAACATACTGGATTTAACAGGCCTAAACTGGATTTTACTCTCAGGTATTGGAACCTCTACAAAGGTTCGACTTGGAAACATAGTTTTTCCTTAGGTTTCTCCACTGGTTCTATGTTTCACACATGATCAATTATTGTTTTGAAAGTTGTGTTATACATAATTTGTGTACACTAAATTACAAATTGATTTTTTGAAATCTATTTTGTGAATGTCGACCAATAGATATATATCATGGAGGATGAAAGACGAAGATCAGCCGAATCCCATATGGAGGTTCAGAGATTGGAGGATGTTCACGGTATTTAAATATAATCTTAAATCTCCATACATGTGTGTACATATGGAATTGATTTTTTTATTAACTTTGTGAGTGAAATTAGTTGTTAATAATTTTCCTATTTTAATTTTTAGGAGGCAAGAGGAGAAGGGTTTCTACTCCATCCATGGAGCGTGGCCAAGGTTCAACCGGTCGAGCATTGAGTGGTAGCAGGTTGCGGGAAGGGGGTGATATTTATTCCCCCGAAGGCCAATCAACGGCTACTGGTTCTCAACAGGGTCACTGTGGGTCTGGTTCTCAGCAGCGTCATTCTGGGGTTGGTTCTCAGCAGGGTCATGTTGGAGATGATGTTAACCAACAACATCAAGGTTTCCATCAATTTCAATATTTTTTCATTAAATTTGTACAACTTTTTTTACACGTGTTTTTTCTAATATATGAAATTTTATATATATTGATGCAGAGGCTGAAAATGTTCGAGCCAGTGGTCAAAAAAGACGCAGGGCAGCGCGCTACATTGAAGAAGAAGGCTGTCAACCCATCACAACTTATCCGGTTGAGATTACTGATATACCATGGGAAACGAACATGGCGGAATGCAGCTTACAAAGGTGTCAAAGCCTTCATGCAAAATTGCAAAGAGATCTCGAGGCTTTGTCTCTACCTGCTGAGAGTAGACAAAGCCTCGAAATAGTTACAAATTCATTGAGTGAAATGGTAAAAGTGTACAAAATTTTGGGGCCAACGACTGATTCGTTTGTAGAACTGATGAGAAAGAGAAAAGAAACAGTGATAGGTCCCGATAAATGGCAGGACATAAAACAAAAAGTTTCAAGAGATGATGCTAAGTCAATGTTTAATTATAAGGAAGGGCCAAAAAGAAAAGTGTTGAAGGTGCAGTATTTCAAGCACCCAAACAAAGCAAAATATTTGTATGATCGACATTTTGCGGCCTTTGGAAGGCTTCCATGGAACGATGAGGTTCCTGTTTATTTTGCACAAATATTTTATGCAGAATTTTTTTTGGGTATGAAACCAGACTACAATGACCTTCCTTCAGAATTTTTTGGCCCGGGGAGAGGTCGATTATATCAACGTAAGGGCGCTAAGCGATATGTGGAGTTGCCTCGCCCTGAGCCGCCATTGGTGAGTCGACTGTTTCGAGTCGAAACCCTGCGATCAGAGATGGATGCGACTTCTCAAATAAGTCATGAAGCAAGAGATGTTATGATCGACAATGTTCATAGCGGATTGAGTGGAGTCGATATTTGTTTAAATCGACAAAGAGCACGTGAAAATGCACATGCCAATTTTGTTTATCGTACAGATGAGGAGATTTACAACATGAATGTTGAAGATCTCCGAACATATGCAATAAATTGTCGCAATGGTCTGCAAGACCTAATTTTTCGTGAGGAAGAGGGCATCGGAACGGTATGTGTTAGTGACCTTAGGGTTTGAAATTATATTTACATATACATGTGTACAATTTGTAATAAAAACATGTGTATGTACATGTATACATTTATTTGTATGTGTACATTAATCTAACAAAAATGTATGATTATATGTTAAAACACCATTTGCAGTTCTCAGGCATGTTGCGTGATGAAAATGTTAATATTACGTTCGGGACCTCTGGCTCAAACGATGCAGATGGGTCTGACCATCATGATATGTTGGAACATGTATGTTAGTGTTTTTTAAGTGACTCTAAAATAAATAATTGTTGCCACACATGTACATGTATGTATATATATAATTTGATAAAATGTTTTAACAGGTACCGATTCCGTCTGATGTTTTTGGGATGGCGGTACCTTCTTCTTCCTGAGGAGATATACCTTCTACTTCATTGGGAGATGTACAAGTATGGACAATTTTTCACAAGTTCAAAATTTATGTTACCTCAAAAAGTTCCATTAAAAATTGAGATATATAGAGAGAGATCTATATTTTGAGTTATTTAAAAATTTTTGAATTTAGGTTCGTATAGAAGATTTTTTTAATCCGAGGACTCTAGCGACGGAGATAGGAACATCCACAACATTTGAACAAGTTGTCTTTAGTTCTTTTTTTTAATATTATTGTTCAAATAAGTTTATATATGTACACGTGCATTTTCATTTGAAAGTTTTTAATTTTTATAAATTATTTATGTATATATATATATATTTATATTTAACTGTACATGTATATTGTACAGGTTACCACTGCAGATGTTTCTATGGCAGAACCTGTTCATCAAATGGAGAGGGAACCTTACGAGGTATTGCAGGTATTGCATGATTTTTTTGTTATATTTTGTTTTTTACATGAAGTTCTATATATATATACATTCTCATTCATTTTTAAAACTTCAAATTTTAATGTTCAAGTACATGTGCATTGTGTATGTAGGTTTCCTATTTACAGGATAGGGCGCTACTCGAGACCCAGACGCTAGATCCTCCATTTGATGGACAAGATTTACAGTAGATTTGATTTCAAAATTTAGATGGTTTTAAAATTTGTTAAACTTGATACAATTTGATACTCAAGTGAGATTTACAATTTTTGGACATATTTTATTACAATGTTATTATATAATTTGTTTTATTTAATTTTTGGATGGTTTTAGTACTTTTGGCATGTGAATGTGAAGTAATGTTGTCATTTGAATTACATTTGGCATGTGATATTTAATGTTAAATGTTTTTGTTGGATAATTGAATTATAATTGGCATGGCATGTGAAGTTTTTAAAACTACATGAATGATAGAATGTGAACCTACATTTGCACATGTGGTAAATTGAAATGTTACTTGTAACAAGACAATCCCCATTGATTTCATTACAGTATATGTTGATTTCTGATTTGATATAATTGCCTGTATGATGGTACATTACTTGTAAAGTCATTGGATTAATAGTGTTCATTGATTTTAGTGTTCTTTGGATGGTTTTAGTACTTTTGGCATGTGAATGTGAAGTAATGTTGTCATCTGAATTACGTTTGACATGTGATATTTAATGTTAAATGTTTTTTTTGGATAGTTGAATTATAATTGGCATGGCATGTGATATTTAATGTTAAATGTTTTTGTTGGATAGTTGAATTATAATTGGCATGGCATCTGAAGTTTTTAAAACTACATGAATGATATAATGTGAACCTACATTTGCGCATGTGGTAAATTGAAATGTTACTTGTAGCAAGACAATCCCCATTGATTTCATTACAGTATATGTTGATTTCTGATTTGATATAATTGCATGTATGATGGTACATTACTTGTAAAGTCATTGGATTAATAGTGTTCATTGATTTCAGTGTTCTTTGGATGGTTTTAGTACTTTTGGCATGTGAATGTGAAGTAATGTTGTCATCTGAATTACATATGACATGTGATATTTAATGTTAAATGTTTTTGTTCAGAAAATAGTTTAAGATTGATCACAAGAATTAAGAGAATGTCTCGGTCCATCATTGGTATGGCTTGTGCTGCAACCATGAAGTCTCGTCCCAACACCATAGAATGATCATCCATGTCAATGAATCTTAAGTCTATCTTTCCAAACCATGACCCTACTCTCACATGTGTGCCTTTCATGACACCAGTCACTGCTTTCATCCTCGAATTGACTGTCCTGAAAGCACTCAACTCTTTCTCGATGCTAGCCTTCCTCTTTCTAAGAGATGAAGCTGCCTTTCGACTTAGGAAGCTATGGGTAGCCCCCGTGTATATCAAAGCAGAGAACTTTTTCCCATGTACGGTTGTAGACACGAATCTCAAGTCCAAGGAACTTTCATCATCATTCCTCCTCCTTGTCTTGCGCCTTACTTCCGCTATCTTCTTCAACATTTCCTCTTCCAATATGTCTTTCGAACTAGCCCTTGGATTAACAGTGCTTTTCACATATCTCTTCTCAAGAAGCTCCATAAAACAATCTGATCCTGGGTCTGCTTGAATTGGTTCAAGCTTTTTCCTTTTCGAATTCTGTCTAATTGCTCCAATACGACATATATTGACTCCTTCCAAACGAAGTGCACCAATCCTCATAGTGTGGTCGTCTTCTTTTCCAAGTGTGCCAACACATGCATTTTCTTTCTTAAAACCAATAGGTTTCGGATCAAGAAAGTCCCTCTTGATCTTATTTTCCATGTTCTTGACTTTAGCCTGCAACGTGGTGCTTCTTTCCTTCAAGTGAGCCCTTTCCATAAAGAGTTCTTGAAGTCTTTGTTCACCTTGTCGTATCTCCATGTTAAGCTTTTCAATTTCAGCAGTTTGCCCAGATAGTCCATCCTTGGAATTTCTTGGGTGAAAAACCAAGTAGGTTGAACCAACTTTGGTCTAGTGCATTGGAATTCATTAAAGAATTAGTCATTGGCGCTGCTTCAAGCTAGGAGTGAGCATCGTCACCAACCTACATTGAATATTTTACACTCCCTAGGGTGAATGATACTTTAAATTGATTGACAGTCTAAGACTTTCGAATTTTTCCAAATGCCAAATGATCTTAAAAAGTTAGTATTTATAATATCCTAGTAGGTCATTCGGTGACAACTTTTACCGGAAACTTGAAACAACTTTGGCATGTGATATTTAATCTGTTAAATGGTTTTGTTGGATAGTTGAATTATAATTGACATGGCATGTGAAGTTTTTAAAACTCGAGTTTTGGATGGTTTCAATCTACATTTTGCATGTGATATTTAATGAACTTTAAATGTTTAATGTTTTAATGTTGCACAATATATAATCAAAAGGGTTTTAAAACTTAAAGTTTTGTATGGTTTCAATCTACAACTTAAATTTTTGGATGGTTTCGACCTACATTTGCACATATGGTAAATTTAAATTATGTTACTTGTAACAAGTCAATCCCCATTGATTTCATTGTATATGTTGATTTCTAATTTGATACTTGTAAAGACATTGGATTAATAGTGTTCATTGATTTTAGTGTAAGCGCAAAAAATTATTGACAATGTAGAACGATTTTTGTGTTATAATAATTAAACCTAATAATATTGGAGAGCAAGAGAGATGAGGTATGGTGTTTACTACAAGAGTTCGAGCGGGGCATTCAGTGACAACTTTTACTAGAAACTTGAAACAAAGAGAATCTATCTTTGGCTAGGACATCATGTAAGATGCACGACATAAACAGTAAAATTGTACTTAAAAGCCGAGATTCGGGCAAGTGGGGACAACCACTTGTTATCTCGTCCCTTGGAGGCTAGGCCATATGGGGACCGAATCTGAATTTACAAAATAAAGTGAAATAATTTGTACCATATGGTCGGAGAACATATACAAGAACAATTAATATACAAGAAAAATTAATTTCATTCTAGAATATATATATATATCCAATACATATAACATTTTTAATCAATGCACATGTATAGAAAAACTACTTTTAGTTGATACTAGAGCACGTGCTTGTACCCAAACAATTTGTAACATGTGCAAACCACAAATAACATAAGCAGCTCAATTTTTAGTTGAGTACTAAAAGTTCTAAAACATATTTAATCCAAAGATAATAAATAGTTGGACACTTCACTCAAAAAAATTCTAATGGAATTCCATCCTCAATAATCCGTTCATGATCGGATTTTGACATTTTCCATTTCTTAATTTTTGATTTTTTCTTTGATTGAACTTCTATCAACTTTATGCGTGCTGCACACACCAAGTGACTATATTGACAACTTATGGAATCGGGTTCATAGTCTTCGAAGTAAACAAAGTCTTCACTTTGACGAGTTTGTTTGAAAAAATAACCTTTCAGTATAATAGACCCTTTGTCATACTGAAATCCGTGATCATTATAGTCTTGTAATAGTTTCATTTTTTGTTCAGTGCAACGCATCAAATAATACTTCACATTTTCATCGTTTTCAATAGGTGCAATTACAACAAAAACATCTCCTGCACAATAAAATAAATTTAACATTTAATTATGCATATTTAAATTTATTTGTAGATCTTTAAATCATTAAAAAGTAATTCAAATGTTACCTTCTCTAACAAGATCAGAAACTCGATCACCATCGGATGATATTGTAGTTTCCTCTGATTGCATTTCTTCAAACATTGCAACAGACATTTTCCCCTTTGTATTTAGCTTTGTATGTTTCCAATCGTTCACATGCATTTTGTTTTCACAGACGTCATTGGATTTTGTGTTGTCTATGCAAACATCACAAAAACAAGAATATTTTCTTTTATCCAATGCAAACACATTTGTGGACAACTTTGTTTGAATTGAATGCAATTTTTGAGTCCCTTTTATTGTTTCCATGTCATTTCCAATTGATTTATCTACGTCTCCGATTCCAATATGCCAGAAAAACCTTTATATGGAAAATTAGAAAAAGAATTTGTAAATATGATATCAAAATACAATTAAAAATAATCATTGCATGATAAATGTTCAATGTAAATCAAATTAGATTTCCAATATAAATTAAATTGAATGTACCTTCGCACTTCTCTTGATGGGTTTTTCTCATGGCTTAGAGCAATGATGCACCATTGAACAACTTCTTCAGCGTTCACAAGTCAGCGTGCAGAGTGGTTCATTTGATATCTTCGAAGTACTTGTTTTATGCATGCTCCTGCACCGTCATGTTCTCCTTTTCCATGGCCAGTCTCAAAGAAATTCCAACAATGTTTAATGCAGGTTTTCTTATGAAGACAACACAACCAAAAAAATGATCGTGCATATTTGAATTGACCTGCGCATCCGTCTGACCATATCCAATTTTCATTGAATGTTATTCCACGATTTTTCAATGAATCATAAATTCTTCCAAAACAATGTTGTACAAAACATGTATCATGTGTACGATCGTCACTGATATAAAAGTGATATTCTTTAATGATATGTCGATTTTCACTCGTGCTTTCTATATGATCGATATTTTGTTCAGCATGTCTATATAGAATATGGACGAGCATGTAGACTTGGTCAGAGTGATAGTATTCACTCTGAATTTCTTTTTGTGGAACAAATGTGTAGTTTTCTGCAAAATCAATCACTGACAAAATGGTCCCTGGTGAAAAAAATTCACGAGATTTTTTGAATTGCAAGTCTTGCCATCGAGCTCTATGGGAATGCTTGGTGTATTTGTAAATTTCCGCCTCAAACTTTCTCAAAAAGTCTATCAGAAAAATTTCGTCTTCTAGTAATTCAATTCTTTTAACACTATTTGCACCTTGAATCGATGTATCGATATATTCATATCTCTTTCATTTCACTTTCATGTTGGAAAATGATTGATCATTTATATCAATACGATATTTGTTTTGAAATTTAGTCAAATTTCCACAATCATCGCATTTTTTACCACCAACACATTTCTTTTTGTAAAATAGTTCATCACTTTCTCTTTCACATAGAATTTGAGATATGAATTCATGGATAGTGGAAGGAGGAGTTGAATCCTTCCATAATGTTCTACCGAAATCAAGGAATGTGTCATAATATAACTCAAATTCCACATGATAACGGCAACAACAAGTGTCGCGTACGGTGATAGGTTTTACATACCATGGTTTTGTTGAACAAAAGCACTGAGTGAAACTTGAATTTGACGATTCTCTTCTTTGAACTTGTTGAATAACTCTATTTGAGTGGTTTCCAAGAGATGTTTTTCATGTTCTTCGTATTGATTTCGTGCTATTCTTCTTCGCATCACATGTCTTACAGTGGGTGAAACACGCGAATTGTTCTTCCAATATTCATATATTATTTTTTTAACATCTTCTCCAAGTCTATCTTTGTATGGTTGCCTACAAATAGCTCTCCAACAAGCGATTTCATCATTTACATCTATTTGCAGTCGAAATTTTTGATGTTTGTGCAGAGTTTTTCGCGAGGTTCCCAGTGCTCGTGCCATAGATGTTAGATTCAAACGATTCTCTTGAGTACTTGGTGAAACCATTGCCATTTGTATTCCTCTACGTATATTTGAAACATCTTTATCTCTAGATCTCTTAATTGAATCTATAGCACTACTCATATTTTTTATCACCTCTTCTTTCATTTTTTATCTTTGGTTGATTTTCAAATACCCAATAGTGTCGTCACTTCTTTTAATTTCCTTGATGATAGGAGACCTTTCAACATTTGAGCTTGAACTGTCACTTGCTCATTTTTGAAAAACATTTCAAAAATTTTATCGACACGATATCGTATAACATGGTCAGGTTTTTTATCTCCATATGTGTGAGTGTCGACATTTTCTAACATCTCATTATCGATAGTGATTTCATCTGTACATATTCGAAAAATAGTACATATTCAATAAATAACTAAATTAATAAATATGTCAATAAATATTAGGAAAATTTTAAATATATCAATAGATCATAATATTTACATTTACATACCTAATTCAATTTCTGCTTGAGGTTGATTTTCTTCTTCAATATTTTGAGGAGTATCTCTGTCTGTTTACATTAAACAAAATATTTTCAAACTAGTTCATCAAATAAAAATTAAGCTTCACATTTTACATTGGGAAAACTTTAAAAATATATTAATAGATCATAATATTTACATTTACATACATGCTTCAATTTCTGCTTGAGGTTGATTTTCTTCTTCAATATTTTGAGGAATATCTCTGTCTGTTTACATCAAACAAAATATTTTTCAAACTAGTTCATCAAATAAAAATTAAGCTTCACATTTTACATTTGGAAAATTTTAAATATATATCAATAGATCATGTAATATTTACATTTACATATCTGCTTCAATTTCTGCTTGAGGTTGATTTTCCTCTTCAATATTTGAGAGGGCTTCTAACTTTCTTTTGCGATATTGTCTCGTCTCTTCTCTACGTTCCTCAGGGTCTCTTTTTCGATCATATTTTCTCACACGAGTTCTTCGATTTCCCATGATAATAGGGTATGAGGTTCAAAAAATTTCCTTCAAAAAATTAGACAATAACTCAATTACAAAAAATATCACAAAAGATTTAATTTAAAAAAATCTTTTGTAAAAAATACGTAATCCAATCCAAAACACACACTTTAAAAAACACAAAACACGTACATACCTCCAAGAAAAATCACACCACCTCCAAGAAATGTCTTCCAAAAAAATTCTTTACATCCAAAATTTGAAGAAAAGTTTTTGAACAAAGAAGCTCAAAAGATTTATTTCAACACAAAACACGTACATACCTCCAAGAAAAATCACGCCGCCTCCAAAAAATGTCTTCCAAAAAATTTCTTTAAACCCAAACTTTGAACAAAGAAGCTCAAAAGATTTATTTCAACACAAAACACGTACATACCTCCAAGAAAAATCACGCCGCCTCCAAAAAATGTCTTCCAAAAAATTTCTTTAAACCCAAACTTTGAAGAAAAGTTTTTGAACTCAAACCAAGTTGTAAAATGAAATGGCTGGGCTACTCCATTTTATAGGAGTTCAACATTGTCTTCCATAAAATGCTTCGAAAAGGCTCATCTTAAGAGATTCTTGATAAATGTTATTATATGAAAACTCAACCAAATGTAGGTATTCCTCCCATTTCATTGGTTGTTGCATCACATACATGTGCAACATGTCCTCTAGAACTTGATTTACCCTCTTTGTTTTCCCATCCATTTGCGAGTGGTAGGCAGTGCTAAATTGTATCTGCATTCCCAACCCACTAAATAACGTCTTCCAGAATTCTAATGTAAACTTTACATCACGGTCTGAAATGACTGCTCGGGGTATACCGTGCAATCTGAATATATCCTTCATAAAAATGTCAGCAATTTACATTGTCTTATAGGTAGATTGTATAAGGATAAAGTGTGCCACTTTTCTATGTCTATCGAATACCACCATAATCGAATCATTATGCTTTTTGTTTGTAGGTAGTCCCTAGATAAAGTCAAGGGAAATGGCTTCCCACTTCCATTCAGGCATTGGGATTGGTTGAAGCAATCTCGCAAGGTGCTGATGCTCCACCTTAATCTGCTGACACTCGAGACACTTGGTCAAATATTTTGCGATGTCCCTTCGCATTCTCGGCCAGGTGTAGTCTTTTTTTATTGCTGTTAACATCTTTTGATATCCTGGATGGCCGACATAGGTGCTTCTACGATACTCATCCAAAATCATTCTTTTTAGACTATTCTGATTAGGAATATATATCCTCTTCTGAAAAAAAAGAAGTTGTTTTTCATTGAGTTCATATTCAGAGGGCTTCCCTTGTATTTAATCATATTTGACTTACTGCCACAAGTTCTGATATTCTAAGTCCTCCCTTGCTGCTTCCAAAATTTGGTCTTGAGAATTAAATTCATTCTAGTTGAAATAAAGTTCATAAATGTCGTGCAGTTTTCTACTTAAGGCATCTGCCACCTTTTTATCTTTTCCTTTCACATGCTGGATATCAAAATCAAATTCACTAAGAAACACATTACATCTGGCTTGGCATGCATTCAGATCAACCTGCTTAAAGTAACTGGTTAAACTACTATGATTGGTCCTCAACACGAATCTTTTTCCTAGCAGATAATGCCTCCATATCCGCAAGGCATGCACAACTGCAGTTAGCTCCAAATCATATGTTGAATATCTTTTCTAGTGATCCTTCAACTTCCTAGACTCATATGCTATGAATTTTCCTTCCTAAGTCAACACTGCTCCTACACCCTCCTTGCATGCATCAATACATACTTCGAATTCTTTACCTAGATCTGCTACCTTCAAGACAAGAGCAATAGTTAATAGCTCTTTTAATAACTCAAAACTGTTTTGACATTCTTGATTCCATTTAAAAACATGCCCTTTCCTTTTCAAAGAGGTAAAGGATAAGATATTTTGGAGAAAAAATTTATAAATCATCGGTAGTAACCAGTCAAATCCATAAACGAACGTATATCTGCTATGTTCCTTGGGACCCTCCATTCCATTATTGTCTTTATCTTTTTCGGGTCCACAACTATCCCCTCAACAGAAACCACATGTCCCAAGTATTGGATCTGCTCCTTAAAGAAATCACATTTACTAAACTTGGCATAGAGATGATGTTCTCTGAGCATTTTCAGCACTATGCACAGGTGTTCCTTGTGCTCCTCCACATTCTTGGAGTAAATTAGTATATCATCAATGAAAATTAACACAAATTTATCCAAATACGGGTGAAATATTCCATGCATTAAGCTCATAAATGTTGTTGGAGCATTGGTTAACCCAAACGGTAACACCAAAAACTCATAATGTCCATACCTGGTACGAAAAACGGTCTTGCTTATATCTTCATCCTTGATATGGATCTGATGGTAGCCTAACCTTAATTTAATTTTGGAGAATATTGTAGCTCCTTTGACTTGATCAAACAAATCATCAATGCGTGGTAGAGGGTATTTGTTTTTAACAGTCAGATTATTGAGCTAACGATAGTCCATGCACATGCGCATAGTACCATCCTTATTCCTTACAAACAACATCGGTGCTCCCCATGGGGACACACTTGGCCGAATATAACCCTTATCCATCAATTCCTGCAATTGCATCTACAACTCTGTTAATTCCAATACACATATTCTGTATGGGGTCTGGGACACAGGTGTTGCTCTGAGTATCAATTCAATAGTGAAATCTATATCTCTTTTTGGTGGCAGCCCTGGAATCTTCTCAGGGAAAACATCTTGAAATTCTTGTACAATAGGAATATTTTCTAACATAGCAATATTGTATTTTGTGTTGGTGAATCCAACTTGAATTGCATAAAGCTGGCAACACTTACTTATACATTTACTTGGCTATGATGCAGTAATGGGTCGTAGCTTCAAAGGCTTTTTGATGCCCTGCAGTTCCTGTCTTGATCCATCATTAGACTTAAAAATGTATGACCTTATTCTTACAGTCCACTAACGACCAATGTCTCTCCAGCCAATCCATTCCCAACAATATATCATAATACCCCAGTGGTAGAACATTGAGTTCCAGAGTTATATGTTGGTCCCCAATACTCAATTCCCAATTAGGTACATTAGTATGAACCCGCCTTCTAGTCCCTGTAGCTAGCTGGACCAGCCATGGCTTTTTAAATTTCTGGTCCTGCAACTTACTGCTTTCTACTACATGAGGGTGTATGGAACTCAAGCTGGCACCAGGATTAACTAAAATAGAAACAGCTTGGGTTTGAATCTTACCTTCTAATTCTATCATGGTTGGCTGATAATATGCTTGTCAATCCTCCAGTGTTGCGTTGATTCTGGGTATGTTTTGAGCTACATCCCCCACCATGGATGCTTCTTGCAGATTTGCTGCCACCTCATTCCTTCCTCTATGTGGGAAATTATTGAAGTAATGTACTTCTCTACATCCCTAGCATTGCAACGGGGATTTAAGGGGTTGCCCAATGTCGAGTCTACTAGAAGCTTCGTTAGGCCTTTCCTCCCTTGTCCACTTGGTTCTGGTTTGGATTTTTCCATTATGTTTGCTGAGTGGATGTCTTGCAACATTATTGACATTGCTTGATTTGCTATTTCTATTATTGGTAAAACTTTTCTGCCCCTTTCGAGGTGACCAAATTTTTCCAGCTTCTCCTTTCGCCTTGGACTTCTAATAGCACATTCGCTCTTTCCTAATCAATTCATCCACGGTTTTCAGATTCACAAACTCAATTCTTTCTTTCATACGAATTGGAAAACTGCTCAAAAAACGTTGCACCTTGGATTTTTCATCTCGCAGGTAAGGTACATATCTTAATAAAGACGTGAATTTTGTAATAAATTCATCCATAGTCATTTGGCCCAGTTTCAGATCATGAAACTCTCGGGATTTCTCATCGTAAAATATTTCAATCAGATTCTTGTCCTTAAAAAACTGTTGAAACTCATCCCAAGTTACATTTTGATCTTCCACTCCTCGTACATTCTTCACTTCCTCCCACCATAGCGTTGCTTTTTCCCACGATTGATAAATGGCTAGACGAGCTTTGAGTTTGCTGTTATACTCACACTTGGAAGTACTTATTCATATTTATTATCCAAGCTTCCACCATTTCCTCCGCTTCTCCATCAACGGTAGGAGGCTTGATCTTCCAGAATTCTCCCTGCAATTCCACCTTCTGCTTCTTCAAATCTTTCTCTTCCATGACATTTGCAGATTCCGCCTCATTATATGTTCGAATTTTATGGCTTCTTAGCGTTCGACTGTCTTCAACATGATCATGTACTGCGTGGCATTGTTCTCTATTTTCTAGAGTATTTCTCTCAGGGCTAGGTTGTCCACTGGGAGGATTCTGTCTATCCGACAAACTCTTCAATATCCTCTCTTGTTCTCTCATCAACCTTTCATTATCACTGTGAACTTTAAGCATTTCTATTTGTAACTGTTATACAACATCCAACAACTTATTTGTCTGTCGTTGTTGTTCTTCCAACATTCTGCTTGTTTGATGGTGTTGGTCCACACTTAACTGCACCCACATTTCAGGACTGACTTTAGGATTGGTCACAGGAAGAGTCTCTCCCATGTTTCTGTGTGGGTGTTGACTTGATCCTCTTCTCATGGAGGATTACAAAACAAAATTTGTTCTTGTACTTAACACAATATTAAGTCATTAATTTTAGTAGAATTAATAACAAAATAATATAGTATGGTTCTAGCCCATTTGGCCCCATTTGGTAACTTATGCTCTCATACCACTTGTAACACTTACCTTCTTAACACCTACATTTACCATTTAAAAAAAAAAATTCAAAAGTACATACATGGAAACCATACACTAATCCAAATTACAAACACATTACGTCTCATGCATATTTACTTGCAATTATTAACATATATTCGGATTACATTTATCCATTGGTCTCATTCGCTTAAGCTAATATTTCCTGGTTTTATTATAAATGAGATTGATCATGATCAGGATCGCAATCCACAAATCTGACTTATCGATACAAGCATTAAACTCCTAGGTACGTCATTGATATATTCATGCGTTCGCCAGCTAGCTTAGTTCAAACCAATTATGCACACACACTATTAATCCAATGACTTTAAAATTAATGTACCATCATACATCAAATTAGAAATCAACATATACACTGAAATCAATGCAACTAATGCAAGAAATAAAATAATAATAGAAAACAACATCTACACTAAAATCAATGCATATAATGCAAGTAATGAAATATGATTAGAAATCAACATCTACACTCAAATAAATGAGACTAGTGCAAGTAGGAAAATAGGATTTAAAGCCAACATCTACACTGAAATCAATGCATCTAGTGCATGCAATCAAATAGGATTAGAAATCACCATCTGCACTGAAATAAATGCATTTAGTGCAAGGAATAAAATAGGATTATAAATCATCTACATTTAAATCAATGCAATTAGTGCAAGCAATCAAATATAATTATAAATCAACATCTACATTGAAATTAATGCATCTAGTGCAAGCAATCAAATAAGATCAGAAATCACCATCTATACTGAAATCAAGGCATTTAGTGAAAGCAATCAAATAGGATTAGAAATCACCATCGACATTGAAATCAATCCATTCAGTGCAAGCAATCAAATAGGATTAAAAATAATCTACATTGAAATCAATTTATCTAGTGAAAGAAATCAAATATAACCAAAAATCAAAATCTACATTAAAATTAATGCATCTAGTGAAATCAATCAAATAGGATTAGAAATCATCATCTACACTGAAATTAATGCATTTAGTGCAAGCAATCAAATAGGATTATAAATCATCTACATTAAAATCAATCCATCGAGTGTAAGTAATCAAATATCATTAGAAATCAACATCTACACCAAAATCAATTCATCTAGTGCAAGAAATCAAATAGGATTAGAAATCACCATCTACACTGAAATCAATGCATCTACTGCAAGAAACCTTCTTCCCTATCTCCACCATATATATCTATATATCCATCCATATCTCCTTCTTTTTCTCTTTATCTCACCCCACCATACACACACTCTCTCTCACTCCATATCTATCAATTTCCTTGTCCCTCACTCCTCTCGATCTATCTTTTTTTCTCTTCACCTTCCATCTATATCTATATCTCACTCTATCTCTCTATATCAACTCCAAAACATAAACTCTCTTTCTCCACCTTTCACCCTCTATGTATTTATTCTTACCTCCCCCTCTCTCCCTCCCCATCTTCATATCTCTTTCCCTACCTCTCTTCACCCTCTCTCTTCATTTCTCTCCCCCCCCTATCTCTCTCTACCAGGGATAATTTTAAGGATGGAAAATTATCTTGAAGTTTAAAAAATTGGCGATTCTCACTAGTCCCTAATATGCAAACTATAAAATGTTTATTGTTGTATTTGTAAAATTATTCAAATTTATAATGATATTATATATATTGTCTATATAATGTGGCCGATTTTTATTGTAAAATAATTTTATATTGTAAAATTTGGGTGAATCATTTTTATAAAAAATGGAAATTGACGAATCTTTTTTTCGGAAAACCATGGAAAATTAGCCCACCTGCGAATATTAGCCCCTAAAATTTTCCATGCTCTCTATCTTCACCTTCCAACTTTATTACCATATGCCTCTCTCTCTTTCTCTCCCCCTTCTCTCCATATCTCCTTATTTGTCTCTTTATCTCACCCCAAAACATACACATTCCCTCTTCATCTCTCCCTTGTCACTTCCCCTCTCTCTCCACTACTCACTCTCTATGTATTTATTCTTCCCTCCATCTCTCCTCATCCAGCTCCATCTCTCAATCCCTCCCTCTCTCCCCCTCCAAATCCATATTTCTATCTCTCCCTCTCTCCTCCCCTCTCTCCTCCTCCCTTTCAAGTCCCCTCTCCTTTCCTTCCTCTCTCCCCCTTTCTCTCCTACCTCCATTTCTCTTCCCCCATCTCTCTCTCTCTCCATCTCTCAATCCCTCCCTCTCTCCCCCTCCAAATCCATATTTCTATCCCTCCCTCTCTCCTCCCCTCTCTCCTCCTCTCTTTCAAGTCCCCTCTCTTTTCCTTCCTCTCTCCCTTTATCTCCTACCTCCCTTTATCTTCCCCCATCTCTCTCTCTCTCTCTCTCCCCGAAAATCCTCTCTTCCCCCATCACTCTCTTCCTCTCTCTCATCATTCCTCTCTCGCCTCCTTCTATTTGACCCCCCAGCTATCTTTCTTTCTCTCTCTCTCTATCCTCCAATCCTCTCTCTTCCCCCATCACTTTATCTTACTCTCCAACTATCTTACTATTTCTATCCCTTTATCCTTCTCTCCCCCCTTGTCTCCATCACGCCTCCTTTATCCTTCTCTCCCCCCTTGTATCCATCACTCCTATGTATCTTTATCCCACCCATAAGCATACACACTCTCTCTCCATCTCTCCCTTGTCACTCCCTCTCTATGTATTTCTTCTTCCTTTCCTCGCTCTGCCTCCAGCTCCATCTCTCTATCCATCCTTCTCTCCTCCTCCTCTCATCCTTTCTCTCTCTCCCTTTCTCTCCTACCTCCATCTCCCTTCCCCCTTCTCTCTCTCTCTCTCACTCTTTACCCTCCAATCCTCTCTCCTTATCTCTCTCCCATCTCCATCTTTATGTCTCCCTCTCCCTCTCTTACCCTTCTCTAACTCTCTCACTCTTCTCACTCTTTCTCTCTTCATTCCTCTTCTCCCTTCTCCTTCAATTTATCTCCATATCTCCCTTGTCACTCCCCCTATTTCTCCACCTCTATCATATATCATGATATATTACTATATATTACAATATAATAAATTTAATATTGTATTAATCTAAACATATTAAATTTAATAATATTAATATTTTAATATTAATGTTAGGGTTAATAATGTTTTTTTTGGCATGGTATTAATAATAATTTGGTCCATGGTATTTGACCCTTATACTTCATATATAATTAGATCTTGATTTCTAATCGTATTTGATATATTTTTATTTATTTACCTTACCCCTTTATACCTCTTTTATATTTACTTATTTACCATACCTATTTTATAAATATATTATTTGGCCCATGGTATTATTAATAATTTGTCCCATGGTATTTGGCCCATGGTATTAATAATAATTTGTGCCATAGGCTTCACCTAAATAAAACCTGTTTTTGAGTTTTTGTAAATATAAAGTGGTTTATTGAGTAAATATAAAAATGGGTTTTATTTATTTACCATACCTCTAGTTTATTTATATTTATATTTATTTACAATACCTCGTGAGTAATATAAAAAGAATTTTTATTTATTTACCATACCTATGGTTTATTTATATTTTTACGTATTTACCATATATTATTTATTTATCATATCTCTTTTTTGAGTGTTAGTAAACTCTTCATATTTTAAGTTTATATCGTTTAAATTTATTTTTAATAAATTTTTAATTGTTCATTTATATGTTTATGTAAGTTATTGTTCAAGCTGACATTTTTTTTTGGCTTCCGACATACTGACACATCGGGGTCATACTGGGCTGTAGAATGCGCCTCTCGGCGCAATAACCCTGGACCCCGTATGCTCCTACAGTGGGACCCCTAGGTATTGGACTAAAAAATCTTCAGTGAAGAAAACTGTGAGCCGAATCTGACATAAAGCCTCACGTTACGGAACCATAGCATTGCACTTATACCTTAAAATTGATCCGAAAAGAGGAGCGTGAAGTACCAAACATGCATATAATTACAAGCCAAGCTTATTGTTCAGCGAAACCAAAACAAAAGATGGAAATAACAGTAACTATTTAATCAACTAATTAATCAATTTAATTAAAATAATAAAATTATTTCTCATTTTATAAATATATGATTGAAATTAATCGAATTTTAATTAAAATTAATAAATAAAATGTAAAACAATTATATATCTAAATTATTTTAATTTAGTTATTTCTTATATTTAAACTAAGTAGCAGGGAATGAAATATATATTTATTGAAATTTCTATAGTATAAAAAATAAAAAAAATAGAAAAAAATATAAATATTTTCATATATTTTTATATAAAAATATGTATAATTTTTATATTATGTAAAAAAAAGTTAATAATATAAAAGATATATATAGTAAAGTATTATGCCATTAAGAATTAGAATTATATAAATAATTTTTTATTGTAGATAAGTAACATAAATTCAAAGCCTTAAGGTTGCTAAGATTTCATCTAACTAGAACATTTTGTAGATAGAAACTTATAAAATTAAGTTGGTTGTACTAAAACTTGATATACATCGACATGAGAAGACAAGAAAGACTACTAATGAATCAAGCAAAAAATACAGTGAGTAATAAAAACTATTTGGCAAAATCTCCAGGCATGAGTGTTCGCTGGTCCCTACCCTCATCTCACAAGGGCCCTCTCTTTTTCGTAGACTGGTCACCGAGCAAATGAGTGATGAGATAAGGCAAGCAGATTTTTCTTATCTCCATTTTCCCGTCGAGAATGGCTACCGTAGATCTTTAGGGATCGGACGGTGCATGAAGGGGGCAGGTGACCCATGGAGAACCAGACCCGATCTAATGAGATCTGCGGTCAAGGATGATAATATCAACACCTGTACCCTTAGCTATATTCAGTACAGTTCCCATACCGTGGCAATAAATGAGATTGGAATCTGTGCTACCATAAATCTAATCCAAGGTCTCAATATTTGTAATACTATACCTTTAAAAACTATTGTGTCGGGTCAAGAATCTTATTTACCATATAGTATGTTAAAGGACACTATTTGTTAAATGGAATTCGAACAATGTTTTAGAGGTTGGTTAGTATTGTAATGGTGAGGTAAGGTAAATATTTAAGTAGTATGTAATTATTATATTGGTAAGGTAAATTTATTAAAGTAGTATGTAATTGTTGTAATGGTAAGGTAAGGTAAATATTAAAGTAACATGAATTTTTTTTTATGAGTATGTGACAAGTGGTATTAGAGCAACGTTCATATGTTGGGACCCTAAGGGTCAACTAATGATTAAGTTATGTTTATATTGATGCACAGTTTAGAAGTATAATAGGAAACATCATGAGAAGGGGAACAATGCAATAACCACCTCAAGACACCGGGGAAATCCAAAAACAACCAATAGTGAACCCTAAGATGTGGGTTTAGCTAAGTGTCGATCAACACCAGCAAGCAAGTAGACTGCTTGAGAAACAAAAACAACAAACCAGTTCGTTATTGAATACAGTATAGCAACTACAGGAAGAGATGGTGTGAGTTCGTAGGGATAACGAATGATTAATGCAAGAACAAGAAAAGATACTCAAAAGTTTGTCAGACAAGAAAAATCAAGAAATAGAACACCCCAGTATTAATAGGGGCATGCAAAAAGGCGATGAACAACAAACAAGGGACAACACCACTGATAGATTGGAAAGAATCCCATCCCAACGAAGTAACAAGAATAAAAACTACCATGAAGCATAATCCGGTAATTAGTCAGATCAGCAAGAAGTTAAGAAGCAGAAAGTAGAGCTTCAGGGTGAGTTTCGGAAAATAAAACCACCAACGTTTGATGGTGAAGCTGAGGAGGTGACAGCGGAATGGTTAATAAACATGAACAAATATTTTTAGATGTACGAGTACAATAGCAACATAAAGGCTAGATTGGCCATATATCAATTAAGAGAGAAAGTCACTTTGTGGTGGGAAGAAGTGAAGAATGTTCGCAACATTGAAGAACAAGATGTTACTTGGGAATCGTTCCAACAATACTTTAAAGACAAGTATTTAATAGAATGCTTCTATGATGAGAAAGCTAAAGAATTTCATGATAGCACTGTTACCGATGAAATAGCTAACCTGACCTCAAAACGGGAACTCTAGCCCAAAAAGTCTCAAAAAACATGAAAAAACACCAAAAAAAAAAAAGTGTGTCTTCCAGAACGCACTTGGTTTTTTTTGAAGGTCAAATTTCAACATTTTATAAAATTATGCTAAAAACAAAATTGTTTGTTGAAAAAAGGATTGAAAAAACACCCTCAAAACAAAACCAGAATAACAAAAAAAAAGTTTGTGTCATAATTTTGGCATTTAAAAAAATAGAAATAACATTTTTTAATTTTTAAAATTCAAACATTAAAAAAAACCTAAAATTTAAGAAAAAAAATAAATTAAAAAAATAAAAACAATTAAAAGCTTAAAATTTAAAAATATATGAAGATTAAAAAAAAATAAAAATAAAATAAAAATAAATAATTCAAACATTAAAAAAAACCTAAAATTTAAGGAAAAAAAAATTAAAAAATTAAAAAAAAAAATTAAGATTAAAATTTAAAAAATATAGAAATTTAAAAATAAAAATAAAAACAAAATAAAAATATTAAATTAAAAAAAAGAAGAAGAAGAAGAAGAAGAAGGAGGAGGAAATTATAAAAAATAAAATATAGAAATTAAATTTAAAAAAGAAAAAGAAAATGCCTATTAAATTTAAAAAAAAAAAAACCCATTATTTAAATTAAAAGTAAAAAAATGAAAAATTAATTAAAAATAAAAATAAAAATAAAATACATTGAAAATATTAAATTTAAAACAATATATATTTAAAAAACAAATAAACTATAAAAAATAAATTAAATTTAAATTATAATAAATAATATATATATATGAACTTAAATTAAAATATTTCTTATTTTTTTGGTCAATTTTCATTGTTTTTCTTTAAATTATGTGTTTTTTTTTTTCAAATTTTGTCATTTTCTTTGATATAATTTTCAAATATTTTATTTTATTTATTTATTTTTGTTTAAATTTTTTATTTTTACGAGCTATTTTTGTTTTTCTTTACATTTTTATTGGTTTTTTTTTATTGTTTTTATATATATTTTTTTATCTAAGTTTTGTGTTTTATTACTAACATGAAAATCACCACTCTAAAAAAAAAGGTTGATGCAACATCAATACGTTTCGAAATTAGCATGAAAATCACTGCTCTAAAAAAAAGAAAGTTGATGCTGCATCAATACATTTCAAAATTAGCATGAAAATCACTAACATTTTAAAACAAATATTCATACTTCATAAATAAAAATATTAGAGTGTCAAAAATGTGCACCAAAAAAAAAATGGTGATTCTGCATCACCACTTTTCAAAATCGGGTGCTTTTTATGCTACCAAAAAAAAGTAGGTAACATTGCGATTACCTATTTCATTGGTAACATTGTTTGATTTGAAGCTAGGACAGATGACTATGGATGAGTATATCTCCAAGTTCACCTCCCTGCTATGATATGTTCCATACCTTTGAGAGGAAAAGGCTAAGGTGCAGAGATTTCTGAGCAGCCTGCCAACACATATGAAAGAGCGAATTGAATTTGTAAATCCTAGAACCATGGACAAAGCCATTCGTAAGGCACGAATGTGCTATCAGCAGTCCAAGGCTAAAGGGGAGGTTGGAAAAAGTTGGCAGCCAAGAAAAGGACAGAAAAGCAGCTCAAATTTCAAAGGAGCCAAGAGAAATAACTTTAATAATTCTGCACGAAATTCTGTCAGTAAACAATTTGACAGAAATCATCAAAGAACCCGCTGGCCAGTAGATGGGAAGCCTATAGAGGCATCTAGAAAACTTGAGCAAGGGCAGGTGACCAAGCCACCTCTACAGTGTTGGGGGTGTGGTGAGGCACGCTATTATAAAAATTTCCCACAGCGAGCAAGAAATGACACAGTTGCAAACTTACAGGAGGCTTATATAGTAAGCGATGTACGCGCAAAACATTCCTCGTATCAACGCGACATTGGAGGGATCGATGGGAAGATTATCAACCAATAATGATTGAGTTGGAAGGTAAATTACTGTCTCAATATATTTCTATTTTGGTAGAACCAGGTGCAATTCTAAGTTATGTTAATCCCAAAATAGTGGAAATTTGTAAATTAAAAGGGAAGAAATTCAAAAATCCTTGGCTTGTACAGCTAGCCACAGGAGAAAAAAGAAAAGTAACTACCAAGATTCCAAATTGTGCTTTGTAAATTTCAGAACAACAGTTAAAAGTAGACCTGAACATATTTCCATTAAGATTCTATGATGTTTTTCTTGGTATGGATTGGCTAGAAAAACATTGGACCTTAGTGGACTGCAAGGAAAAGATTATTTATTACAGAATGCAAGATGGAACATGGAAGGAGATTCAAGGAATCAAGAAGCTGCTACAACTACGTCCAATTACAACATACCAAATGAATAAATGTATGAGGAATGGATGCCAATTATATGCTATCTAGGTGGTATATGCTAATTCCAAGGAAAAACCACCTATGATGGAAAACATACCAGTAGTACAAGAATTCATGGATGTTTTTCCAAAAAATATTCTTGGATTACCACCAAGACTAGATATCGATTTTACCATTGAATTAATGCCAGGAGCATCAACTGTATCAAGCGCTCCTTATAGAATGAGTGTTCTAGAATTAACTCAATTAAAAATACAGTTACAGGAACTACTGGAAAAAGGCTATATTCGTCCAAGTGTGTCCCCTTGGGGAGCACCAGTGTTGTTCGTAAAGAAGAAGGATAGAACCATGCGAATGTGCATGGAATATAGATAGCTCAGCAAGTTAACAGTCAAGAAAAAATATCCTTTACCAAGGATTTATGATCTGTTTGATTAGGTGAAGGGGGCCACAATGTTTTATAAAATAGATTTAAGATTTTGTTATCAGCAGATCTGAATTAAAGATGAAGACATTTACAAGACTGCTTTCCATACTAGGTACGAGAATTATGAATTTGTGGTGTTACCCTTCGGGTTAACAAATGCACCAGAAACCTTTATGAGGTCAATGCATGGTATATTTCATCCTTTCCTGGAGAATTTTGTACCTATATTCATAGATGACATTTTAATCTATTCAAAAAAACCAGGAAGAACATAGGGACCATTTAAGGATTATGCTGAAAATGCTAAGAAAACACCAGTTGTACGCTAAGTTCAGCAAATTTGATTTCTTTAAAACAGAAATCTAGTACTTAGGCCATGTCATTTCTGTAAAGGGATTGTTGTTGATCCAGAGAAAATCAAGACAACCATGGACTAGCGAGTACCCCAGAATGTGGCAGATATTCGATCCTTTATGGGATTAGTTTGGTACTATAGGAGATTTATTGAGGGATTTTCCATAATTTCTTTTCCCATTACCTCATTTCAGAGAAAAGGAAAAGTATTTAAGTGGATTGTTGAGTGTCAGAACAGTTTTGAGAATTTGAAGCAACTTTTAACCATTGCACCAGTGTTGAGGGTCGCTAACCCCAGCAAATAAGTAGAAGTTTGTATAGACGCAAGTAAAGATGGTGTTGGGGCAGCCTTATCTAAAGAAGGAAAAGTAGTGGCTTATGAGTCAAGAAAGCTGAAGGAACAAGAAAAAATATATTTGGCCTATGATCTGGAGTTAACAACAGTGGTACATGTGCTCTGGGTATGGAGAAACTACTTGCTGGGTAAAAATTTTGTGCTAAAAAAAGGTCATAGCAACTTGACTAGTTATTTCAAGCAAGCTGATTTAAACTCTAGACAGGCAAGATGGAATGCCTTTCTCAGTGAGTTTGATATGGAAATCCAACACGTGAACGGTAAGGAAAACTGGGTGGCATATGCTTTAAGTAGGAAGTTGCATTGTGTTTATGAGCTTTATTACAATCAGCTTGAAAGTAAATTCTTAGATCAAGTAAAAGAAGAAGCACAAAAAGATCTGGAATATCAATTCCTATGGCAGCAAATGGAAGAGACCATAAAGCAAGGAAGTACTTTTGAATATGGAGTAAATAATGATCAGATGCTAACCTTTAGAGTAAATGTGTATGTACCAAACCGTGTGGACCTAAAGGAGCTAATTATGGATGAATACCATCGTAGAAATTATGCAGGTCACCCAGGATACCAGAAAATGTTGACTGCTATTAGAAAAGTATATTTCTGGCCTAGCATGCATAAAAATATTGCTGAGTATTTAAATAAATTTTTGGAGTATCAACAGGTGAAGGTGGAGCATCAACATCCTACAGGATTGTTGCAGCCCATACCGGTACCTGAATGGAAGTGGGAGGTCATATCCTTGGACTCCATTACAGGTTTACTACAGTCTAAGAAGCACAATGAATCCATCATGGTGGTAGTTGATATATTGAGTAAATATACACATTGTATACCTGTACAGTCTACTTACAAGAATGTACAGATAACAGATATTTTTATGAGAGAAATATTTAGAATCTTAGATTACATGGCATACCAAAAACTGTTATTTTAGACAGAGATGTTAAGTTCACTTCTGCATTCTGGAAAACTCTGTTTACAGGTCTGGGGACCCAAATAAACTTTAGCACTGCTTATCATCCCTAGACAGATGGTCAAACAGAGCGGGTTAACCAAGTTCTGGAAGACATGCTGTGCATGTATGTGATGCAACAACCAACCAAATGGGAAGACTACTTGCATCTGGTTGAATTTTCTTACAACAATGGTTATCAGTAGTCCCTTAAAATGAGTCCTTTCTAAGCCTTGTATGGAAGGCAGTGTCGCACACCCATAAATTGGAGCAACCCCGAAACTAAATTAATGTTGGGACCATAAATGCTTGCTGAAATGGAATCAGAAGTAAAGAAGATAAGACAAAATTTGAAGGTTGCACAAGATCGGCAAAAGATCTATGCAGATAAGAAGAGGACTTGTCGGGAATTCGAAGTGGGAGACCATGTGTATGTGAGGATCAAACCCAAGAGGAGTACCTTGCGGTGGACCTCTTGTGCCAAGTTGGCTCCCAGGTTCTCTGGACCCTTCCAAATTTTGGAAAGGGTAGGACCTGTGGCCTATCGACTAGCTTTACCCAGTCACATCCGAGTACACAATGTGTTTCATGTGTCCCTATTGAAGCGTTAGGTGCATGATTCGAAGCACGTAATTCATTAGCAAAATATACAGGTAGGCTAGAATTAAAAATCCTAACCTGAAATATGATTTCTGTATGATAATTTGATAAGGAACTTTGCTGTTTACAGGTAGAGTCGGATGATAAATTTCTGGTCGAGCCACAACACATACTTGACCGGAGAGAAATTATGCTCTGAAAGCGAGTCATCACCCAGGCTAAAGTGCAGTGGAAGCACTTCGGCCCAGTTGAGGCTACTTGGGAGGACAAAGGGTTTGTGCGCGAGGAATACCCAAAGCTATTTGTTGAGCTGGAGTAAAACACTAAGGACGGTGTTACTACCAGGGGGGATGTTGTGACAGGTGCATTTACTGTTAACTAGTTGTTAACTAGTTAAATGACTTTTATTATTGTTTTAAGAAAAAGACTGACACAATTAATCTTTTACTGGAAAATTTAATTTTTCTTTTTTTGGAAAAATAAAATTAGTTATGGAAAGTAAAAGTAAAATGTTGATGGTAAATTTTTTCCAAGAACTTAAAGGTGGTTGGACAGTTTGAACAGTTATCTACTCCTCTAGGGATAAGAGACTCATCCCAGTGAGGAATGGGGGTTCTGTTTATGGGCTAAGGAAGGAATGAAGATTTTCCTGAGCTGGTAGAGACCAGTGGAAATCAATCAGCATTGTCCTGAAGTTTTATGGCACTGACTGGACTAGGAGTCCTAAGGTCATAGCAGAAAAATCTACTGTCAACCTGTACCTCTTCAGGAGTGGAGCACAGGGGTAAGAAGAGGACGTGATTGCCTCTCTTGAAGGTTGGGTGGAAACTAACAGCCAAATACTCTTTCAGATAAGTGTCTATTATTTTAGAACTGTAGGGATATGATGGTTGTTTACAAACTTTCTGATACAGTTTATTTATTATTTAATTTTTAGAGGAAAAATTTTTATCTCTTGAAACATTTTCTTTCTTATGGAAAAGGGACAAGTGGTGAAGCATAATAACTTCACAAAATATTTGCAGACTCTATGATTACATCTATAATATGCTATAGCATAGTTCTGTGTAAAATCCTATGGGAGAAATAAATATTATCTGTGAGTTGTTTGAAGTTACAACAGTTAAATATCAAAATAAAATATCAATACTAGGAAAACTTATACAACTGAAAAAAGTAAGTTTCTTGCGGAAAAGAGTTATTTATTTTTCAAGCAGTAAACAAAATATCTGAAATATAGAGACGTAATGATTGAGTAAAACTCTTAAAGTTATAAACTACTGTGACTGACAAGTGCAATCATTTAGAAAAATTATTGTCAAAATAACTAGTAATGTGAGGGCTTTTGGTTTTGGGCACGGGAAAAAACCCCAGCCCAGTACATGACGCCTTCTCTAACTAGTCTATACACGGACGAGACTGTGAGGTGGTCCGGACACCGAGACCTAAACTTACTAAAAGAGAATAGACAGAAATATATGTACTATAAGCAACGAAACAAAGATTGGAAATTTAAACTATTGTAAACAGTAACAAATATTTCCTAGTAAATAGGGTTAAGGCCTAGATATCGAGCATTTTTATATACTGCTAATTCATACGAACCCATGAAAGTAAAAATATTAAAGAATGGGGTAGGTGCATGTTCAGATGATGAAAAATAAAAATTTATATTCCATTAAACGATGAATAAGTCACTGTGTGTAAAATTTTCACATATAGTCCAAACACAAGCAAAATTGTTACAAAATTAATCTTTACAACATTCGACAGTGCTGAATAACAAAACGATTAATAAGCAGTGAACCCTTCATAATAAAACATGGTGAAATGTTATAGCAATTAAGAGTCTGAGAGGGAAGGATTATCCGAGGCCCAAAAGTTCTAGCTAGAATCCTGTCTCTTACATTTTACAATATCAAATAAACTGAATTAAAACCTAAATAATTCCAACAGTCTATTCCATAGACAGAGCCGAGAATTGGGTATCTAAAGCCAAAAAATTACTAAAATAATTCACCCGAGGCAGAGAAGCTTCTGAGTCTGAGCGCAAACAATATGAGTACCTGGAAATTAATGAGAATATTAGCCATGCACCACAGTAAATGGAATTTTCAAAGTGTTATTTCGAAGCAGGAGAGCCGCCAATGGTGAAATAGAAAACCTGTAGCAGATAACCAAGTACAATAAATAGTAAAGAAAAAATTTCCAAGGAGCTAAGCATGTTGCTGTTCAAATAAAGGAATCTGTGATGAAAAAATTTAAGGAAATCGATAAGGTTATTACCTGTGGAAAGAATTTTTCGCCACGATCAATTAATCTTCGTGCTAAAACCCTTAAACACCGAGGAACAAATGGATCAAGAACTCGATTTAATAGTTTAAACCCTGAGAATATGTATGCAAAGGAAAAGACTGTAAAAGCCAGGGAAGCGAAATTATTTTCTTACCTGAGTGGCGGTGAGGATCACTGGAACTAGATTGGCAAGAGAAGCTAGGACATTGGAGGTCTAAATCCTCCTATAGCGCATGGAGTTTTGCAAATGGAACTTAAAAATCATCATGCTTCCAAGCCAATGGGTGCTTCACCTCCGAGGCATTCCCAACGGAGAGGAAGTCTCAGTAATGGCAGAGCCGAAGTTTGGAAACAAGTTGCAGTAGTGATAAAATCCAGAGCAGAAGAGCTAATCACATGCACAGTGAAAAAATGTTGGTAAAGCCTAGGGTTGGCAGGGTTAACAAGTTAATTTCCACCTAAAACGATCAACGTCGATCAACCAGAACTCAACGGTGGAGATCTCAGTTGATATCATCGAAAAATGAAAATGATCATGGTGAATCTCACATATGTGCGAGGTTTTTATTAACCAGTACCTGCCTCATTTATTTTCCTTGACGTGTCAGTTTTATCTCAGTTGCATCAAGGTTAAAAATATCTAGCCATATGCGGGTTGAAAACCTTAAGCAATATTAAATTTTGATGCTGCCAGTTTAATACAATAAGCCTTAAACCAAATCATATATTATGAAAAAAATTTCCATGATGGGTGATAGGATAATGTCATATGTTGGTTTAAGATTAGAGTTTTTATAAGGATTGGTATAGGTTAGTAAGTTTTCCTTTGGATTTTGTAAGAAGTAATTTTTTTTTATTAGGTGTATGTTTATGTCACAGTGATGCAGCAACCAACCAAATGGGAAGACTACTTGCATCTGGTTGAATTTTCTTACAACAATGGTTTATACCAGGAATCCCTTAAGATGATTCCTTTCAGGGCCCTGTATGGGAGACAATGCCGCACACCCATAAATTGGAGAAACCCAGAAACAAAACTAATATTGGGACCAGAAATGCTGGCAGAAATGGAATCATAAGTAAAGAAGATAAGACAAAATTTGAAGGCTGCAAAAGATCAGCAGAAGATCTATGCAGATAAGAAGAGGACTTATCAGGAATTTGAAGTGGGAGACCATGTGTATCTGAGGATCAAACCCAAGAGGAGTACCTTGCGATGGACCTCTTGTGCCAAGTTGGCTCCCAAGTTCTGTGGACCCTTCCAAATTTTGGAAAGGGTAGGACATGTGGCCTAGCGGCTGGCTTTACCCAGTCACATCCGAGTACACAATGTGTTTCATGTGTCTCTATTGAAGCATTATGTGCATGATTCGAAGCACATAATTCATTGGAAGAATAAACAAGTAGGATAGAATTAAAAATCCTAACTTGAAATATGATATCTTTATGAGAATTTAACAAGGAATTTTTCTATTTACAGGTAGATCCGGACGACGAGTTTCTGTTTGAGCCGCAAGACATACTTGACCGGAGAGAAATTATGCTCTGGAAGCAAGTCATCACCCAGGTTAAAGTGCAGTGGAAGCACTTTAGCTTGGATGAGGCTACTTGGGAGGATGAAGGGTTTGTGCACGAGGCTTACCCATAGCTATTTTATGAGCTAGAATGAAACACCAAGGACGGTGTTACTTCCCGGGGGGAAGTTGTGACACTAGTTAAATGACATTTTATTATTTGTTTAAGGAAAAACACTGAGACAATTAATATTTTGCTGCAAAAGTTATTTTGTTTTTTTAATTGTGAATAATAAAATCAGTTATGGAAAGTGATTCCATAAAAAGTAAAAAGGTTGATGGTAAATGTTTTCCAAGAACTGAAAGGTGGTTGGACAGTTTGAACAGTTACCTGATCCTCTAGGGATACGAGACTCATCCCAGTGAGGAATGGGGGTTCTGTTCATGGGTTAAGGAAGGAGTGGAGATTTTCTTGAGCCGGTAGAAACCAGTGGAAAACACTCAGTAATACCTGAAGTTTTTCTAGCACTGACTAGACTTGGAGTCTTGAGGTCACAGTAGAAAATCTATTGTCAACCTGTACCTTACAATGGAAGCACGGGGGAAGAGTAGGACATAATTGACTCTCTTGAAGGTTGGGAGGAACATCAGAAGTAGTGATTTTTATTCAGATAAGTATCTGATTTACTTTTGGTTGAGTGGTGGACTGGAATCCAGTTATGATTTGAGTAACAGAATAATGTAATTTCTTGAATACTGTATTGAAGTGACTTTAGATTTGAAAATAGAGATATACTATATTTATTTATAAATGTAGAGTAGATATTGATTTTACTGTGTTTATTTATAAATGTGGAACAAATATTGTTTAAGCTTTGGAAAATTGAGATAAAACAATTTACTGTGTTGAGTTAAGGAAAGGAACAAAAATCGTTCAAGAAAACAATAGGAAAGAAAAAACCTCACTGCCGGAATAGAATTGTCGATTTTGGGTAATGGAAGAAACCCAGAATACATCGTTCAATTCTTATCTGACTATAATCGGACCGATATTGGGGTGGTCTGGTCACACAACCCTAGAAGGAAGTAAAACCTACTTGGGTACGAAATTATTTCACAGTTAATGAAATAAGTAACGTCTTCCAGGAGAATATACTAAGCGGAACAATGTAAAAACAAACTTGTTATCGGTATATGAACTATATGTCAGAGTACTAAAAAATATATGAGTATTATAGGAAGAAAGTAAAACTGTAGGAATATGCTTTTGTAAACATGTTTAGTGTTATAGAGCATCACTATTAATTTAACAAGAAAACAATGAAAACCATTTATATATAGATTTGCTGAAATGAATAACACAAATAACACAAGCGTACCAGTCGGAGACCCGAGTTATGCAGCTATCTAAAATAGAGATTCTATATGACAAAAAAATAGTAGAAAATACATCGACCGAAAAAAAAAATGAAGGTATGAAGAATTAAATAGAGTAACCCATTTAACTTGTACAGGTTCTAGAGCTTAAGAACACCTCGTCGTATAAGTTAAGAGAGTAATGTAAATATATAAAAGCAATGCAAGAAAAGAACTGCAGTTTGGAAAAATTACACAAAGAGAAATTAGAACGAAGGTAATGAATTATTTCAAGGAGAAAATTCATCTCTTAAAACTGCAGAAAATCTTTCATTTAAATTACCGAAGGATCACATATCCCAGCGATGAAGCTTTCCATATTACAAATTCCACATTTCGCAACAAGCAGTATGAATAAGAGATTAAATTCGTAAGTACACATGAATAGTAAGAAGAAGTCTCAAATTAAATATTACATCAGTAGCCAAATCATGGCATGGAGAAAATAACGAGTTCCAGAGTTCATTATAGAAAATATAACTACCTAAGAATAATAATACAGATAATCTTGCAGCACAAGAGGTGCGCGAAAGGTTTAAACTGAGGCCCTAAGGAACTAGCCAGAAATAATATTAAAACCCTTCCAGATAAGAGGATTATCCATTACATAATAAATTGGATTTAACAAATAAGGCCTGAAGTGAGTTCCTTAAGAATACCTGTAAGAGGAATTCAAATTTATTAGCAGGAATTTTGGGAAGTTAGGTGAGCGACTCAAAAATTGATGTAGAAGGCTCTCCTTGTTAATACCAGGAAGACTAACTTGCGAGCACCAACAAACATGGAACCAAATTATGTGAGTAAGCATTTAAGGTGTCGAATAGCTAACTATAAACAAGGAAAAGGGAAAACAAAACACAAATGCAGAACAGTGAGAATTTAAACCCGAGAAAGAATTTCCTTCGTCCCTCCTGATCAATGAACTGGAAGAAATGATAGCATAAGAGTATTAGAACTTAGTATTATAAATCATGGAGAGATATAAATCCCAGATTCAGTAAAAAAAACAAAGAAGACCATGAAAGCAAATAGGAGTGGTTTATTTTACCTAACTGTGTATTTGTGAAACACACGTGATCTCGAAGGAATGGCCATGGAGGATTGAAGACAAACACCGCAAAAACTCTTCATTGTACACTACAGAACCTTTCCTCCACCATGTAGCAAAATTATAGGGTGTTACACCTCCTTTAACCTCACAAGTCAAGTTGAAAATCATGGCTGTCGTCGAGGTGACATACCCTTAAAACAGAAGCAGCAAAGCTCGAATGACGCCGCAGAACATACCCTCAGAGTGGATGAAACTTCTCGACGAAGAAAATGGGAGAAATGGCGGAGTGAATTAGGGATGGTGTGGTTAACCAAGACAATTCCCGCTAGAAATGTGAACCCTTGATCTACAAATAATCGACAGTGAAGATCAAAGCTAGTACCATAGAAAACAATGAAGAATAATGGAAAATATTACAACTGGTGTAAAAGTTTAAATTTTAGTACTTATTGCCTTTAACTCCCAGACATGCCAGCTATATTCTTAATGAAATCATCGATGCGGTGGTTGTACTTGGTGGGATGGCAAAAATTCAATAATGACATTATAATAGTAAGTTTGGTCCCAGTGAAAAAACTATATAAAGACCTTAATACAAAGCGTGTGATGTGTCAAAGTAATCCATGGTAAATGGATTTGTATTTGTAAATTAAATGCAACCATATAACGAGTAAGGATTAGAGCTTCCAAATAATCCTTAGTCCAGACATTGTAATTATGTGATAGACCAATCATGGGTGTCATTAATTAAAATTAATGTGATACATTTGGTTTGTGTAATTATCCTTATGGTGAAAAGTAATTTTTTTTGTATGTATGTTACATAGAAAAATATAGAACTTCATAAATCTAGAAAAAGATCATAAATATGAAGTTATAAAAAATTGGAGAAAAATAAAGAATTTCTATAAATCTAGAAAATGGAGAAAAATATAGAACTTCATAAATCTAGAAAATGGAGAAAAATATAGAATTAACAGAAAAATATATAACTTCATAAATCTAGAAAAAGATCATAAATATGAAGTTATAGAATTACTAGAAAATGGAAAAAAATATAAAATTACTAGAAAAATATAAAACTTCATAAATCTAGAAAAAAGACTCCATATATCTAGAATTTCATAAATATAGAAAAATATAGAACTTCATAAATCTAGAAAAATGGATAAAAGTATAGAATTGCTAGAAGAATATAGAACTTCACAAATCTAGAATTTCATAAATCTAGAAAGATGGAGAAAAATATAGAATTACTAGAAAAATATAGAACTTCATAAATCTAGAAAAAGACTCCATAAATCTACAATTTCATAAATATAGAAAAATATAGAACTTCATAAATCTAGAAAAAGACTCCATAAATCTAGAATTTCATAAATATAGAAAATATAGAATTACTAGAAAATTATAGAATTTCATAAATCTAGAAATAGACTCCCTAAATCTAGAAAAAGGAGAAAAAATATAGAATTTTATAAATCTATAAAATTATAGAACTCCATAAATCTAGAAAATGGAGAAAAATATAGAATTTCATAAATCTAGAAAAATGGAGAAAAATATAGAATTAACAGAAAAATATAGAACTTCATAAATCTAGAAAAAGATCATAAATATGAAGTTCTAGAAAATTGGAGAAAAATATAGAATTACTAGAAAATGGAAAAAAATATAAAATTACTAGAAAAATATAAAACTTCATAAATCTAGAAAAAAGACTCCATATATCTAGAATTTCATAAATATAGAAAAATATAGAACTTCATAAATCTAGAAAAATGGATAAAAGTATAGAATTGCTAGAAGAATATAGAACTTCACAAATCTAGAATTTCATAAATCTAGAAAGATGGAGAAAAATATAGAATTACTAGAAAAATATAGAACTTCATAAATCTAGAAAAAGACTCCATAAATCTACAATTTCATAAATATAGAAAAATATAGAACTTCATAAATCTAGAAAAAGACTCCATAAATCTAGAATTTCATAAATATAGAAACATTTAGAACTTCATAAATCTAGAAAAATGGAGAAAAATATAGAATTACTAGAAAAAGACTCCATAAATATAGACTTTCATAAATATAGAAAATATAGAATTACTAGAAAATTATAGAATTTCATAAATCTAGAAATAGACTCCCTAAATCTAGAAAAAGGAGAAAAAATATAGAATTTCATAAATCTATAAAATTATAGAACTCCATAAATCTAGAAAATGGAGAAAAATATAGAATTTCATAAATCTAGAAAAATGGAGAAAAATATAGAATTACTAGAAAAATATAGAACTTCATAAATCTAGAAAAAGACTCCATAAATCTAGAAAAAATGGAGAAAAACATAGAATTTCATAAATCTAGAAAAATATAGAACTTCATAAATCTAGAAAAAGACTCCAAAAGATAGAACTTCATAATCTAGAAAAATAGAGAAAAATATAGAATATAGAATTACAAGAAAAATATAGAATTTCATAAATCTAGAAAAATATAGAACTTCATTAATCTAGAAAAAGACTCCATAGATTTAGAAAAATGAAGAAAAATATAGAATTTCATAAATACAGAAAAATATTGAACTTCATAAATCTAGAAAAAGGCTCCAAAAGATAGAACTTCATAATCTACAAAAATGGAGAAAAATATAGAATTTCATAAATCTAGATTTATGAAAAAGACAAAATGGAGAGAAATATAAAATTTCATAAATCTAGAAAAATGGAGAAAAATATAGAATTTCATAAATTTAGACTTATGAAAAAGACAAAATGGAGAAAGATATAGAATTTCATAAATCTAGATTTATGAAAAAGACTCCATAATCTAGAAAAATATAGAATTTCATAAATATAGAAAAATATAGAACTTCATAAATATAGAAAAAGACTCCAAAAGATAGAACTTCATAATTTAGAAAAATGGAGAAAAATACAAAATTTCATAAATCTAGATTTATGAAAAAGAGAAAATGGAGAAAAATATAGAATTTCATAAATCTAGAAAAATATAGAACTTTATAAATCTAGGAAAAGACTCCAAAAGATAGAAATTCATAATCTAGAAAAATGGAGAAAAATATAGAATCTCATAAATCTAGATTTATGAAAAAGACTCCAAAAGATAGAACTTCATAATCTAGAAAAATGGGGAAAGATATAGAATTTCATAATTCTAAAAAAATATAGAACTTCATAAATCCAGAAAAAGATACAAGAAAATGTATATGAAAATAAAACTTCATAATCTATAAAAGTGGAAAAAAATATAGAATTTCATAAATCTAGAACAATATAGGAGCATTTTGGCGTGTCGTTTCCGGGCAACGTTTTGGCCCAGAATTCGGCAAAGATTTCATCAGAATCATGTTTACAGTTGTTAAACTTAAGTATTTTGAGTGCCCTAAGGGATTTTGGTAGTGCTGAATCCATTTCCAACCTCAAAAATGGATTTCAAACATTGCAAGTACCTGATTTCTTGAATTTAAGTTGCCCGGATTCCGGCAAAAAACTGTCGTCCGAGCTAAAACGTTGCCTGGGTAGACTACTCCCTTCATAAATCGAAAAGCAAACTCTTCGTCTTCATCATCGACAACAATAGGTTGAGAGGTTTTAATGGCGGATTTGGGCTTCTTGGAGTCCTTGATTTTTTTAGTGTGAAATGGTGCAATGTATATTGCTTGATCAAGTGATATGTCAACTAGATAGGGAGAATCATCGCTTTGTTGGGTTCAGGTCAAGAATAGATATCACAATGGTAAACATTTTTATCTTAGTTATATAAACCAACAAATTTCAATTACTTTGGTGTGTTATGTGCTCTTTATGTTTCTCGTTTGGCTTGGCATGTGTGTTGAACTTCATGTTATGACATCTGTAACACCCTGTTTCACTTAATTATGGATTTAAAAACGTTTTATGGTATATTTTGAATGAGTAACGAATAAGGGTATTCGTTAACAATACTTTAATAAATTATCTTTAGTCTTTTTCAAAGAGAGTTAATTAATAATTGCCTTGAGTAAAAGGAAGAAGTAACTAATTGGTAAATGATTCCAAGAACCCGGGGAAAAAGGGTGGAGACAGTTCTGACAGTTACCATTCCAAAAGAAAGGATTTACAGGAAAATCTTGGGAAGGAATGGGGTTATCTGAATAAAGTATGACAGGGTGAAGCAACAGGCTATTGCTATGAGTAATCCAGAGCTGGTAAGGAAACCAGTGGAGCTCAAGAAATACACAAAAGAAGAAGCGACTGGATTTAATCTTGAGGTCTAACTTCTTGTCTCATAGAAGCACCTAGACCCTGGTGAGGAGCAAGGGGGGAGCTAAGGATGTAATCGTCTCGCTCACGGTTGGGAGGACCATCAGACTTCAGAAGGATTTCATCTTGAATTAGGTACTAATGTATCTTAGTTTTCTGGTTCATGCTTTCCAGCAGTAGGAAATATATAAGTTTACTATTGAGAATTACAACATAGGTGATATTTTAATTAATTCTTGTGCTAAAAGAATTAATAGTGTAAACTATGTGAAGATTGCATATGACTATACTTATATTTCATAAAGAAAAATGGGTATGCAAACATATTATAAGAAAATGATTACAGATAGGACTACTGTAAAGTAAACAGGAGACGAGGAACTACCATAAAAATGAAAATGCAATAAACTATGTAATTATAAAACACAGTAAAAAATTCAAATACTGTCTAAAAGATGTTTAGAACAAGAAATAGAAATAATTTCCATATACTGCTAAAATAAGGATTTCAGTTTTCTAAACATACAGTCGAATAGAGCTATGAGTTGGATGACTTATATGAAACACCCTGTGGGGTATGAATATCATTAATTAAAAGAGCTAAAGGTCCACGCTTGAGGGTTTAGTACCCGAACCCGAAGATAGGGTCAGGGTTCAAGTCCCATAGGGCAGAAAACCCATATAGAGAACAAAATGGAGATAAACTACCCATGCGAAGAAATTCTCATAATTCCAAAGATAAACAATTATATAATATGAGAGCGAACATAGTTACAGGAAACTAAATATTAATAAACAAAGACTCTGAATTAGACTGTACATACGAAAAAACTCCAAGAGGAGTCACAACTCTCACAAGTGTAAAATAAAGAAAAGAATAAACAAATACCAAATATTCAAGAAAACTATATATTGATTTATAATTGTAAAGTCTTGAATGCCGACAACCAAAACCAAATTTAGCCTTGGTAGTTAAACTGTGAATAGAAATAGTAGATGCAAGGGTAACAAACCCAACAATATAGCGTCATGGAAAAAACGGCCGAAAGCCCAAGCTAAAGGCTACATAATGCTCATATTTCTATATGAAGTCAGGCCAAACGCTAAGTAAAAACCAAGTCTAAATTAAACTGCAAATGGGTATTCATGCTAACGAAGATTCCAGTTGGAACATTAAAAGTGGCGAGCCTTGCTCAACCCTTCAAACCATAACCAGAACGAACAGACTTATTACAAGACTGAGTGAAATATCATGCCGGATAATAAAACCACAACCCTGAAAGAGATAGAGGGTGTCGAAATCAATGACAATGGAAAAACCCTATAAATAGACCCTCACCCTGTTAATTAGTTGTGACATACCGCGAAGGAGGCCACGAGGGAAACCCAAGAAGTATTGTCTCTTAGCTTCATTCGGTCAACCAATCTGTAAACAGCACAACAATAGTGGTGCAAGGTCACTAACCCAACAAAATCTATTACAATGATAGTTAAAATTATAGAAACAAATGTACAACAGGATTCGTTCCATGGCCAATACCTAGAAGCGTGGGAAAGACGATTGGCCGGAGATTGTGCTTCAAGTAATCATGCTTAATACAATGCATTTTTGTAATTCGAGATGAGGCCTTTGAAAAAACAGAGTAAATAACTTTATGGAATTTGGAATCATAAAACCCTTTCAAAAAAAACTTGAAGAAAACTGTGGCCGAGAAACAAATCACTATGCTAATTAAGCTTCAAACATAGAATCAGTAAATTAACAAAAATGCAGTAAAGGGGATTGAAATAAACCTCTGTGATAAGAACAAATTGGTTGTATTATCCCAATGAGCAGTATTCAAGAAATTACATATGCATTTGGACGCTATCACCAAGCAAACGTGAAGAGTTACAGAGCTAGGAATCAGGTTCTATCGGCAGAACAACTGAGTGAGAAAATAAGAGAATGGGGTGGGTGGTTACCCTAACCATCCCACCTCAAGCCCACACCGTCGATTTCATGGATAAGAATCATATGGACCAGATGGAGCCAGGACAGAGCGCAGACAGGTGTAAGCATTACAAACAATAAGACATGCAATTAGATATCATTAACCCAAATCGAATCAATAGTACCGTAATAAAAAAGGAAGTAAATATTTAAGCTGTGAGATCTGTCATCGACTGACATGGTACTATGTAGTCTATTAATTCTCGTTGGATAAGAAATACCATGGTAAACCTTAGTTCGTGCTATGGGAAATCCCAATTGGGGTGGCCAAATGTACATAATTATAATTGAATAATGTTAACCTTTGTTTTGTGGAACTATTTTCATATATTCGGTTAGACAATAATCGTGAATGTAAAGCATGAAATTGATTCCTTGATGAATACATGAGGGTAGATGTAATATTTTTGAAGTATAAACATTGATTTCGTAGTTCGTTTACATTAGGCTAGGAAATTATTGCCAAAGATATTAAGAGGTTAATTTTTTTTATGAATGTATTTTTAAGATGTATTGATGTTACAAGTGGTATCATAGCCAAGTTACACAGTGGGGCCAATTGGGCCAACACAATAACATGATAGTCATCATTTTGATTTTGTTTTTATTTCATAAAGTTTAAATGTTGGAATTGTGCAAAGTACAAGAATAGATTAACACTAGGCTACCATGAGGAGGGGATCTAGCCATCAGGCACCCAGAAACACAGGGGAAACCCATCCTATGACCAACCCTGAGGTCAATCCTGAAATGTGGGTGCAGTTAAGCGTAGACTAGCACTAGAAAACAAACAGAATGTTGGAATATCAGCAACGACAGACAAATAAGTTGCTTGAAATTGTGCAGTGGAGTATAAAACCCCAGACAACATAAACATGTATATTTATTATTGATAAAATATGAGATGATTAAAAATGGGAATGACCAAGGCTTTAAATACAGCCTTATTGTGTCCCTTGGTGAAGGGGCATGATCTTTGATCATGCCCTTTTGCTTAAGAAACCTAAGACAATTACAATTAATAATAATTAGTAAATTATACATAACATTGCCCCTCTCTCAAAAGATGCTTTGTCCTCAAAGCATACGTAATGATGGATGTTGTTGACAAAATTCTTTAGTTTCCTAAGAGGCTTCTTCTTCGGGCAAATACTTCCACTTGATTAAGGATTCTGTGATAACACGATATCGTAGCTTCTTTCTCGGGTAGATAGGATACTTTCGGGCTCCAAAATGATCCTTCCTTCATCATCTAAAAATGGAAGTGTCGTCTGTGCTGACTGATGGTCACCAAGTGCCCTTTTTAAGCAGGACACATGGAAGAAGTTGTGAACACGACTTGTATCTGGAAGGCTTAAACCATAAGCCACTTGATTGATATTTTGTTGATTTGATACGGTCCATAGAACTTTGGGGCTAGTTTATGTTTCCCTTTTTTTCAGGGACAATTGCTTGTATGGTTGGAGCTTGAAAAATACCCAGTCTCCAACTTCAAATGATCTCTCAATTCTATTGCGGTAACCCTATTGCTTCATACGATTTTGTTCATTATTCAGATTTTCTTTTAGGACTTGGATGAACTTTTGGTTTTCTTCTAGCTGGTGTTTAACTGCTGGTAGGTTTGACTGGAATGAAGCTAGATCTTTCAATTTCGGGGGCTCGTATCCATACAAAGCTTGGAATGGAGAAATTTTTGCAGATGTATAGTAAGTAGAATTACCACCATTCAGCGAGATGTAACCATTGAACCCACTTATTTTGTTTTTTTGTAGCATAACAACGTAGGTAAGCTTCCAAACATTTATTTCTGTTTGTCCATCTGTTTGTGGGTGGTAAGATGAGCTCATGTTTCGGTAGGTTCCTATATGGTTGAAAAATTCTTTCCAAAAATTTCCCTTAAATTTGACATCGCTGTCACTCACAATGACTTTCGAGAACCCATGTAGTTTATAAATATGTTTGTAGAATATATCAGCAATTTTCTTTGCAGAGTCTGTTTTCTTTATAGCAATAAAGTGAGCATATTTAGTGAGTCTATCGAATACTATGAAGATCTTATCCTTTCCATCAGATATAGGTAACCCTTCAATAAAATCCATTGATATTTCTTCCCATTTATGATTGAGATATTTAAGGGATGAAGTAACCTAGGTGTCATCATATTTTCACTTTTATTTCTTTGACATTTGTCACATTCTGCTACATATTTTTGAATATCGTGACTCATAGCCTTCCAAAAGAATGACTGAAGTGCATTGTAGTAAGTTTTAAAATACCCTACATGCCCAGATGACATGGAATCATGTGATTCCTTGAGTATTTTTGATATAAACTTAGAATTGGAGTTTAGATAAATTCTTCCTTTGTACCATAAGATATCGATCTTCCATTCAAATTTTTAGTTTCCTGGGATTTTATTGATTATAGCATACATTTTTGGATATTTGGCGTACTCACTGTAAATCTCATTAAGCCATTCAGGAACAACAACCGAGACTGCAAGTAGTGTTGCTTCTTCGTCATTCCTAGACAGGGCATCTGCTACTATATTGTCTTTCCCCTTTTTATGTAATATCTCCATGTCGAAGGCAGCAATTTTTTCAATCCACTTTTTTTGTTCTTCAGAGAGTGTTTTTTGTTGGAGGAGGTACTGAAGGCTGTTAGATCCATTTGGATGGAAAATTTACTCCCTAACAGATATTGTCTCTACTTGGCCAATGCATGAATAATTGCAAGCATTTCCCTGTTGTATGTGGATTTGAGATGCTCTCTCTTATTGAGCTTCCTGCTTTCAAAAGCTGTAGGATGCCCTTCTTGCATTAATACTGAGCCTATACCGAATCCAGAGGCATCACATTAGATGATAAATGGTTTAGAGAAATCAGGCGTTGCCAATACCAGTGCATTAGACATTACTTCCTTCAATTCTTCAAAACACCTTCCTGCTTCTTCATTCCATTGAAACAAAATTTTCTTTAAAAGATTCGTAAGAGATGTAGTTCTGTGTGCATAGTTTTTAATAAACCTTCGATAGTGTCCCGTTAATCCTAAGAACCCTCTTAGCTTGGATATATTCACTGGTTTATTCCATTCCCTTATAGCCTTGATTTTATAAGGGTCCACTTTTACTCCTTCATGGGATATTATGTGTCCCATGTATTCTACTTCTTATTTTCCAAAGGTGCATTTGGATTTCTTAGCATAAAACTGATGTTCTTCCAATAGCGTAAGAACTTTATCCAAGCGTTGCAAGTGCTCTTTCCAATATTTACGGTAAATTAAAATATCATCAAAAAATACTAGTACAAATTTCCTAAGATATGGACGAAATAATCCGTTCATAGTAGCTTGGAATTTAGTTGGCGCATTTGTTAACCCAAAGGGAATTACTTTAAACTCGTAGTGACCTTCGTGTGTTTGGAACAAATTTTTTGGTATTTCTTCCAACATGATTCTGATCTGGTAATAGCCTGACCTTAAGTCTAATTTTGAGAAGTATTTTGCGCCATGTAGCTCATCCAGCATTTCATCGATAAAGGGGATTGGAAACTTATTTTTAATTGTTATCTTATTTAATCCTCTGTAGTCAATGCATAACTGGAACGATCCATCCTTCTTTCTTACCAATATAACTGGGGCGGCATACATACTCTTGCTTTTTGAGATGGCCCCACATTTTAAAAGGTCTTGGATTATCTTCTCAATTTCAGTATTTTGGTGATGCAGATAGTGATAAGGTTTGATGTTGACAGGGTCTGATCCTGCCTTGGTTTCTATTGTCTGTTCAATTTCCCTATTAGTAGGCATTTTCATGGGTAGGTCTTGGAATAATTTTTTGTGTTTCTGAATTAGTCCTTGTACTTCTGGTGACCCTTCGTTGATCATTTTTGTAGATAAAATTTCTAGTTGATGACATTGTACTATAAAGGTTGGCACTCCTTTTCGAATCATCTTCATCATTTGGGATGACGATACAATTTGATTTTCTGGTGCTTGGAATCCATATAACTTGTGCTTCTGCCCTTCCCACTTAAAGCTTATAAACTGATTTTGATGGTTGGCAGAATAAGTACCTAAGGTTTGTAGCAATTGAATTCCTAAGACCAAATCTACTCCTCCTAGGGGTACAGTATAGAATGGAGATTCTAGATTAAAGTATTGAATATGCAATTTGACCTTATGTCATTTCCCTACCTGCTCAATCTTCTTACCATCGTCCACCATTACCTTCATATTAGGCATGGGAAAAGTAAAGATGTCGAGTCTTTTGGCCATGGTTGAATCTAAAAAATTGTGGGTGATGTCGATGTCGATGAGAACCATTACGTTGTTCTTCTTAATATGTCCTTTTAGTTTTAGTGTCTGAGGTTGTGATATACTTGTCATAGCTGATAATGACACTTGCGGAATGCTTTCATCATCTATTTCTGGAGAGAAATCTGGAGAGTCTTCCATTCCTTCTACATCTGAATCATCATTGATAGAGTCATTAGTTGCTTCACAATTATATAGATTTTTTTTTCTCTTTTCCATTAGCACACATGTGCTTAGGGTCCCACTTTTCGCCACAACGTTTGCACTTTCCCTCTCTCATCCTTTGTATTTCCATGTTAGATTTGTCTCCTTCACGAAGATGTGGTGGGACATATTTTGTATTATCTACATTTGTAGATTGAGGAAATCTTCGTCTCAAATATACTCTTTCTAGTTTTGACCAAAATAACTTTTCAAATTTCTTTCCAGCAACTTTTGCTTTTTGTCTTGCTAGTTCTATCGATGTAATGTCGTGAAGCTCGAGCTCTACTTGTATATGGGTTTTAAGTCCCGAAATGAAAGACTGAACTAAATGAGATTCTGACAATCCTGGTAATCGTATTGCTAAGGTCTCCTATTCTCGAGTGTACTCATCCACATCTCCTTTTTGGCGCAATTTGATGAATGTTGAGAAGAACACTTCTTCCTTGATACCTTGGAATCTTTTAAAGAACGCATCCTTAAATTTCCTCCAACTAATAATAAGCATCATATTTTTCCACCACATATACCAATTATATGCTTCTCTTTCCATTTTCATGGAAGCGTGTTTAATTTTTTTGTCATCACTATTAATGTCATAAATCTCAAAATATTCTTCTGCTTTATTAAGCCATCCAACACTGCCTTTTTCGTTACCATCAAACTTAGGTAGCTCGATTTTTTCTCTTCATTGATATGCTGCTAACGGTGGAACGAAAAAAGGATTTTGATTGTTGAATGCATTCCAGAGCTACTTATTTTGAAAATTCGCATTACTATATTGTTGATGGTGTGAGGATGATTTTTTGTGAGAGTCGGTTTTTTCACGATGATCTTCTTAATTCCCTGAATTAGCTTAATTGTTCTGCTGATTATGTCCACTATTTGAGAATATTTGTTCTTGCGTATTTATCTTGTCACAAATGGCGGTTAACTTCTGCATTGCCTTGTTATGATTATCTGTGGACTCGTTATGGTTTTGCCAAATTTGTCTTTCTATCCAATTTGTCGTGTCTTGAAGTTTTTTGATGTCGTTGGAATGTCCCCTAACCTTATCCTCAAGATCACTTAATCTTTTAGTGAATTCATCAGGATTATTGATCTTACTCTCAAGATCAATCAACCTTTTGTTGAAATCAGCCATCGACATTGATGAAGACATCGAGCGGGTTTGAGGTGGTGTATATTTATCTGCCAGTTTACAGTTTACTTAATTAATTATTATTATTATTATTATTTTATATAATAATAATAATAATAATAATAATAATAATTTGTTTTTATTTTTTATTTTTAAATAATAATATTAATTATAATTTTTTTTTCTAAGTTAAAATATAATTGAGTGTTATATAAAAATTAATTAAATTTTTATATAAAAATAAATTAAACTTTATTCAAGTTATAATTTTATATTATAACTATAATTATTATGTAGTTATTATGTATATAACTTAATTGACCCAGAATAAAATTCAAGAGGAACGAACAGGGATGGTGATAGGGACGATGACAGGGATGGATGGTGGACGCGACAGGGACAGGGACGGCGGCAGGGACAAGGATGGTGGACATGACAGGGATGCGGTGGACGGTTAGAGCAGCCACGGGTGGATGGGCAGAAGTCCACGATGGATGGGATGGAAGATGGGGAGACCGGGAGGCGAGGATGGCGACTGTCGGAAGGGTGAGGATAACAGCGGTGGAAAGAGGAATGAAGGACGGCGGCCGACGAAGGGAAGATGATGGCAGGGGATTTGCAGAAGGGATGACGAATGGAAGGGACAACAGACAGTGAAGGAAGATGACGGCGGGGGAAAAAAATGGCAGAGGGGAAGGATGGCAGACGGAACGACGTGCGAAGGGTTCAAATCGGAAGGGTCTACGGAATCGGGTAGATCCGCGGTCTGGTAATGCTCGTGGACAACAGATTGGAGGGAACACAGACAGCAAAATCTATGTGTTTTGTAGGGAGAGAATCGACTTGCTCTCATACCAATGGAGTATAAAAACAGAGACAACAGAAAAATGTATTTTTATTATTGATAAAAGAAGAGATGATTACAAATGGGAATGACCAAGGCTTTCAATATAGCCTTATGGTGTCCCTTGGTGAAGGGGCATGATCTTTGATCATGCCCTTTTGCTTCATAAACCTAAGACAATTACATTTAATAATAATTAGTAAATTATACATAACATGCAGCAACTCCAAACATAGATGTTCAAAGTTCGCGGTGACAATGAAAGATTAATGAGAGAAGAAAAAAGGGTATTAAAAAGCCTTTTGGATAGACAAAATCATCCCAATGCAAAACCTAGCCCCAAGAGGGACACTCAGGAAGAAGGAGAACAACGACAACCCCTACATGATAATCCCAAAGGCAGTGGAACACCACGAAGTAATAAAAGCCGAACCTACAATGAAGTTGAATTTGGGAATATTTTAGAACAACAAGAGCTGAAGAAACAAAAAGTGAAATTGCAGGGTGAATTCCGGAAGATTAAGCCTCCCATCTTTGACGGAGAGGCTGAAGAAATGGTAGAAGCTTGGATAATAAACATGAACAAGTGCTTTTAGGTGTATGAATATAACGACAAACTGAAAGCTCATTTAGCCATTTACCAACTGCGGGAGAAAACAACACTGTGATGGGAAGAGGTTAAGAATGTGCGTGGAGTGGAAGACCAAAATGTAACGTGGGATGAGTTCCAACAATATTTCAAAGATAAGTATCTGACTGAACATTTTTACGATGAAAAATATCTAGAATTTCATGATCTAAAACTGGAGCAAATGTTTATGGATGAATTCGTTACGAAATTTATTTCGTTATTACGATATGTACCTTATTTGTGTGACGAGAAGGCGAAAGTGCAACGATTTTTGAGCAGTTTGCCATTACATATGAAAGAGAGGATTGAGTTTGTGAACCCAAAAATATGGATGAAGCGATAAGGAAAGCACATATGTGCTATCAGCAATCCAAAGCCTCGGGAGAAATTCGGAAAAGTTGGCTGCCCTGAAAAGGGCAGAAAAGTTTCACCATTAATAAAAATAATAGATCCAGAAACTATAGGAATGCTGCAAGGAATTCGCTGAGTAAACAGAATGGCAAAGGTCAATTAAAGACCAAGTGGGTTGGTGAGGAGCGACATACTGAAGCTTCTAGTAGACCCGACATTGGACAGTCCCAAAAACCTCCGTTACAATGTTGGGGGTGTGGGGAGGCGCATTATTTCAAAAACCGTCCTCATTGAGGAAGAAATGAGGTGGCAGCAAATCTACAAGTAGCTCGAAACATGCCTAGAATCAATGCATCTCTAGAGGATCGACAAGCAGACTTCCATCCAACCATGATAGAGTTAGAAAGTAAGCTACAAACCCAAGATACTACATTAACAACCTGGTGATAATAACAAGATACGAACAAAATTCCTCGGGAAATTTTCTGCATGGATGGTTCCAATTTCCATGGAGTTGCTCATTTCTTCTTGTAGTTGTTTCACAATAAACTCTTTTACTTAACCAACTTCCTACATAAACATTGTTGGTCTCTTCTCAACGAAGCACCTTTGACATATGGGTACCCAGGACTCTATGAATACTAGAATTATAAATTCACAATAAAATATCAAATCTGATGAAGCGAATTTGGTAATCACAGTTACTGATAGTGCATTTATCGACTTTCCCAAGTGTCTTTATTAGTGCCTCTTGTTATTCATCTGCCAAGAAACCTAACAAAAGTCTATTTATCTATTCGAACAATTTCAAGCTAACAACTCCTGTTGATTTCCAATTGCTCTTCTTTGATATATAATTTAGCCTTTCCTTCAAAATTTTGCACTATGGAAAGACTAGATGGATCTTCTTCTCTCAAAGCTTGAAAAAGGTTCACTGTTATTTCTACATTTCCTATGATATGGAAATGCTTGTTATTCATTGATTCTTTACCTCGAAATGTTGAAAGAAATCCCTATTGAATACTAAATCTGTTGCTTGAAATATATAAAATATTGTCTGAAATTATCCACCTGGAAAAGTTCAACTACAAAATTCGAGTTACTTGTTCTTCTTTTCCATTTTCTGCATTAGTGAACTCATCTTCCAGTAAATACATGGTAAGTATAAGAGCAATGAAGAGTGAAAAATTCAGGTTAAAGTGTGTAAAGATCAGAAAGACAAACACACAATTCATAGCTCCAGTAAGGAAGGAATATAGAATGGTTGTCTGAATATAAATTCGAAATGGTAGTTTGAATATATAATGTTTCTTGGTTTAATTCGAAATTCTCTTGCCAGATCAGATTCAAAATCTCAGCGCAACGTTCTGCCTTCTCTGTCGATGTATCCATGCCTTAACAACTTTGCTCCACTTAACAACTTTGTTGTCATGTTTATCCCTGTGTTGTCATTAAAATATAGAGTGGAATTGCGGAGGGAGTGCTTGGCAGTAAACGGTTTTGCACTGGAGTCCCCCGCAATTCACCACATGCTGACACGTAGAATAAATGGTTTTGGAGAAACAAGATCGCGGAACCCCTTTTTGATAAAATTCAAATAAGTTAGGGGTCTGCAATTAATATTAGTCGTTGATCCTTTGAATGCCAATGCTGATCACTAGAAACTGCCTACATTTTATGTCCAATGGACCTTTGAAACAAAGCTTTACTAAGAGCCTGCAAACCATTTTGAGGAATTTCAACATCGGAATTCAAGATCACCACATTAATGTCACTGAAAGGTAAATAAAACCCGGTCTCAAATTAACAAAATAATTTAGCTTGCCATCTGGGCCATATATATTTGATGACTTCTGAAACACATGCAACTGCAGTTGTGCGTGCTGTTTGCTACTCTTATAAAGTTGGTAAATAAAATGGCAAAAGCTTGTACTTTCATGAAGAAGTAGAGTCCAGCGGAAAGAAGCAATCCCCTTGATCTCCTCTTATTCTGGAGTTGGAGCGGAAAGAATCAATCCCTAGGGGTCCGCAATTAATATTAGTCGTTGATCCTTTGAATGCCAATGTTGATCACTAGAGACTGCCTACATTTTGAGGAATTTCAACATCAGAATTCAAGATCACCCCATTAATGTCACTGGAAGGTAAATAAAACCCTGTCTCAAATTAATCAAATAATTTAGCTTGGCATTGGGCCATATAGATTTGATGACTTCTGAAACACATACTACTGCAGTTGTGCGTGCTGTTTGCTACTCTGAAGTTCGTAAATAAAATGACAAAAGCTAGTAATTTCATGAAGAAGCAGAGGCCAGCGGAAAGAATCAATCCCCTTGATCTCCTCTTATTCTGGAGTTGGGGCTTGAACAAGGGAGATTTTCTGGGGACTAATCATCTCCTAAATTAATCAAATAATTTAGCTTGGCATTGGGCCATATAGATTTGATCACTTCTGAAACACATACTACTGCAGTTGTGCGTGCTGTTTGCTACTCTGAAGTTGGTAAATAAAATGACCAAAGCTTGTAATTTCATGAAGAAGCAGAGTCCAGCGGAAAGAATCAATCCCTTTGATCTCCTCTTATTCTGGAGTTGGGGCTTGAACAAGGGAGATTTTCTCGGGACTAATCATGTCCTCCTCTGGGATATTTGGATAATGGAAATGTAAGGATAAATACTCCTTCGCCTCTCATCATCATTTGATTCCCAGTGCACATATCTTTGCCTGCCACTAATCTCCCTCCTGAACACTATATAGATCATCCATCCATGTCGATGATTCAAAGATGAAGATGAATTCTATTCTTTTGTTTAGGAAAGCAAACTCTTCGTCTTCATCATCGACAGCAGTAGGCTGAGAGGTTTTGATGGCGGATTCGGGCTTCTTGGACTCCTTGATTTTTATGGTGTGAAAAGGTGCGGTGATTGCTTGATCAAGCGATATGTCAGCTAGACAGGGGGAATCGTCGTTTTGTTGGGTTCGGGTCAAGCATAGATATCACAACCGTAAACATTTTTATCTTAGTTATATAAACTCCATGCGCTTTTTTGTTTTCAGGGTATGGAAACTATCCCACATCTGCCAGTAAAATAGAGCTTTGTAAATATAATATATAATAAAATATGTAGAACCGTAAAATAAAATATGAAAAACCATTTAAAAACCCATAAAAATAAAATATTAAATGAAATTTATGGAAAATTGTAAAATATGTAGAACCGTAAAATAAAATATGAAAAACCATTTAAAAACCCATAAAAATAAAATACGGAAAACCGTAAACCGAAAATAAATCAAAATATAAAATAAAATAAATCATTGTAGGATGGAGAAAAATATTAAATGAAATTTATGGAAAATTGTAAAATATGTAGAACCGTAAAATAAAATATGAAAAACAAATCAAAATATAAAATAAAATAAATCATTGTAGGATGGAGAAAATAAATAAAATAAATCATTGTAGGATGGAGAAAAATATTAAATGAAATTTATGGAAAATTGTAAAATGGAGAAAAAAATAAATCATGGACAAAAATAAAAATATGGAAAAAAAATAAATCATCGAAAATTGTAAAATGGTGAAAAATATAAAAAATAAAAATAAGAAAAAAAATAAATCAGGGAAAATTGTAGAATGAAGAAAATTATAAAAAATAAAAAATCATGGAGAAGAATATAGAGGTAAATAAATCTAGAAAATGGAAGAAAAATATACAACTAAATAAATCTCTAGAAATTGTAAAAAAATATAGAACTCCATCAAATAAATCTAGAAAATGGAGAAAAATATAAAATATAGAAATTGTAAAAAAATATAGAACTCCATCAAATAAATTTAGAAAATGGAGAAAAATATAAAATATAAAATTGTAGAAAAATATAAAATTATTAGAAAATTGAAATCATGAAGAAAAATATAGAACTAAATAAATCTAGAAAATGGAAAAAAATATAAAATTAGAAAAATATAGAACTAAACAAACCATGGAGAAAGGAGAAAAATATAGAACTAAATAAATCTAGAAAATCGAGAAAAATATAGGACTCCACAAAATGGAGAAAATATAGAATTACTAGAAAATTGAAATCATGGAGAAAAATGTAGAACTAAATAAATCCATAAATGTAGAAAAATATACAACTCCATAAAATGTAGAAAAATATAGAATTACTAGACAATTGAAATTATGGAAAAAAATATAGACCTAAATATTTGGAGAAAAATATAGAAATAAATAAATCTAGAAAATGGAGAAAAATATAGAACTCCATAAAATAAATCTAGAAAATGGAAAAAAATACAAAATTGGAAAAAATATAGAACTAAATAAATCTAGAAAATGGAGAAAAATATAGAACTCCATAAAATAAATTTAGAAAATGGAGAAAATTTTAGAATTACTAGAAAATTGAAATCATGGAGAAAAATATAAAACTAAATAAATCTAGAAAATGGAGAAAAATTGATTCAAAAACAAGGAAACTAGACAAGGAAATCATTCAAACATATGACACCTTTATTTTGGACTAAGTCCCCGAAAAAACCCAATGTGGGAAAACCGATGCAACAGATCTGAGGGTTGTATTATTACGTGGTAGCAATGTTTGAATACATCTCTGGATACACTCAAGGGTTATTCAGTTATAAAGAGAAATAATGGCAGAAGAATATGTGAGAAACACTTCACTCAATCACTGAGTCTTCGGCTGATCCAGATGAAGGAAAAACTACCTTAGACAAGCTCCGTGCAGATCCAACACTGTAACTTCCAGTCACTGTGTCACCCAATTCTAGGATCAATGTTAGCCCTCCTTTAATTCGTTTTGCCTCTGTGGATGCTGAGGAACATTCTCCCAGTGTCACTTTCTGGATCCCGACCTCCGAAATTGATCCACCAACAAAATTATGAAACCTCTACCACTGAATATGTGTTGCTTCTGTGTGAGCCTACCCAGTCACTGCGTCAACCCCTTCCTTCAACGCTAGATAGGCTATATCACCACTACCTCTCTCTGATGACCCTCAAGCCTTCCTTTATAGTTTTCTCGTTGAAAAATCAACAACACATATTAGATTTCTAATCGATGGCTAAGATCAAAACATGACTTTATCTTCATTCTATAAAATATTCACACTTTGTTTTATTAATACCCTTTAATTATTTGATTTCCCTAAGTTTAGACTTAGGGTCCCCATTAAAATAATTAATTATTTTAATAAAACATGAACCGAGTGGAGTTTCCACAAAATGTTTCTAGTTCTTTGGAATACAAGTGTCTAAGCCTCCACACCAAATTTGAGACTTAGATCACTTTCCAATGCTACAAAACTCAACAGTCCCTGCATCACCCAGCATGGAACTACGTCACCTCAAGTTGTCTCATCAATTGTTGTCTAAGAAACTGACTCTCTTGGCCTCTGGAAAATCTGCCCCGGATTTTGACATTGAATCACTGCTTCTCCCCAACATATACGAATTTACCCACTGAAGCTATTGTGTTGCCATTACGTCAACCTCATTGTGGCTTCTTTATGTCTCTGCAAATTCACTCACCAGATTTAGAATGCCTCCTCCGGCTTCACTATCTATTCCCCTATCTCACTGCTTCGACCTTACTGAATCTCTCTCCAGTAACAAAACATTGCTACTCTGGAAATCGATTTCCTAGTAATATTGAACAGCTCCAGTGTTTCTTCTCCAAGCCCCATCAACTTCTCTTATAGTCCTCTGTTGAGACTTCAACGACCAAGATTAGATCTTAATCGATGGCTAGGATTAACTTGAAATCGATTCATGTGATTCTATAGAACATTCACACTATGACTTAATTATTTCTGATTAATTAATCTAATTCCCTAAGTTTATACTTATGAAGTATTTAAAAACTGACTAATAATCTAATTAAGTCGTCTCTAGGTGGAATTTCCATAAACTACTTCTGGGTTTTGGAGAACTCATTTATTCTAGCCTTTCCAAAAAATTTCAAGGCTAGAATACATCTAATGCTAAAAAAAATAACACTCCATCTTAGAGAGGAATGTGTTCTAGAACTGCTACACCTCTGGTAGCAATACTCTGCTTTTGCACCATGTCTTGTCACATTACGGATGTCTGACTACTATTGCCCGCCAACCACTGTGAAAATTTGATATGTGTTGCATATGTGATACTTTTGACCCTGGTAAACTGCTGTCAACACTGCATTTGCACTTCAACTCCCTCTCATCTGTTGTTGCTACAACTGCAACATCTACAATTGATAAGCATCCGAAAAGAACCAACTCTCTTCAGTATGATGCATCTATCACTTGAGTCTTGAATGTTTCTAGTATTTGCGTTGTCACTGAAGGATTTGCGCTACTCTGACTCTACGTTGTGCCAACTACACTCTTTCCAACTCTACGTTGCGCTCCCCAACATCTGACTGATACTAGGCTATGCATCTGTCACTCTGGAATCTGACTGCATCAACTTCCACTGGTCCATCTTGCTACTACGTACTCATTAGGGGAATTTTGAGGTATAAAATGGGCCTCCTAAGGAAAATGTACAATCAAAATTCACTTTATGAGAACCAATCACATTTTAAGGGACGACATCATCCCTAATGGTTGAGGTGGCATTTCTTGAGTTGAAGGTACTTACTTGTCACATTCTCAATGGTGGATAAAAACTCATGGTTAAAAATGGTAGTGCTCTAAGTAATTTTAAAGTCAAAGTAAATTACTCATAATGAATGCCATTTCACACTTTTTGAATAAAGATATAGATTTTCATTTCATATTTCTTGAAAGAAACAATGCATATCCCTATACATTCATTAAATTATATTATATTATATTATTTTTATATAGTATATTAATTACATGTTATTATAAAATTTAAATAATATAAATTTTAATTAATAACATATAATATAATTAAGAATTTATAAATTTATATTTATATTTTATTTTAAGTTATTTAAGTACAAAGGACAAATTCATTAGTTGTTCAATGATAATGACTTCTTTTTAAAAAACTCATTCTTATTTATAGTCACATCAATACAATTTTTTTATTAATTTTATTTTGGTACAACTTTTGAATTGAATTTAACTATGGTTACATGGATTGTGGTGCAAAAAGTGAATTGAAAATTCATAAATATTATTTTATTTCTTTAGCTATTATTTTATTATTTTCTTAGGAGGCCTATTTTAGACCTCAAAATTCCCCTAATGGTGGCCCCCGTAGCAAGGTATTGATTCAAGAGGTGGACCTACTCAAGAATCCTGCCAATGGTAGTGCTATGGGGATACAAAACCATGTCACCCCACCTCACTCCTGGAGGGATGTCTGCAATCATGGCCAAGTCGTCCTCTAGCCTGGAGGAAAGCCTATCGATCTCAAAAGAAGTTTCCTTCTGGTCCTACTTCTCCTCCTTATCCTTCTTCCTAAAAGGACATTGGGGGTTGTAGTGGCCTAGCTTGCCACAGCTGAAGCACTTGACCTTCGACAAGTCCTTCTTCTTCCTATTATTATCTCCCTATCCCTCACTGGGACCCTTTGATGCGAGGGCCACATTCTCCTCCTCCTTCACCTACTTCGACCTGCTACTATCGACACTGATTGTTCTCTTCATCAATTCTTGCCTCAACTCCTCCTGCTGCAAGTTTTCCCAAATCCTGTCCCATATTGGCAAGGTTTCTCTGCCCAGAATACTTTGGACAAAAACCTGCCACTCTTCTGAGACACTGTTGAGAGCTAATCACACTAACTATGTGGCTTGAGGTGTTGACCCGACAACCACAAGCTCATCTTGGATCTCCTGAATCCTGGTAAGGAAAGGGTCTATGCACTCCCCTTTCTGCATCCTCGTGCATCTCAGCTTCTCCTATAAGTACATATTTCGTTGCTCAGAATATCCCTAGTATAGCATGGAGAGAGTGTCCCACATCTCTTTGGTCGTTCCCTGGGCCGCTATGTGTGATAACATGTGATCCCAAACTCCTTAAAGGATCAATCTCTTTTCCTTCACCATATCCTTCTTGTACTGCTTCAATTGATATGGATTCGTGGGGATAGCTACCACGTTATCGATATATGCTTTGAGATCATATTCATCTAGAAGGAAGGAGATCCTTGCCTTCCAGATAACATAGTTGGAAGCTCCATCCAACCTTGTCCTGATCTCGAAGCCCAATTGTGGCCATCTTAACAAAAAATGCCGAAAATCTCTTGTTCCCTTTTGATTTGCAATGGAAATCGAACTTCTTGAGACTATAAATTACTTGAGGAAAATTTATCCTCAGTGTGTGCTCTTCTTCCACCCGATAATGTTTCTTCTCTAGCAAATGTTATAAAACTAATGCGCCAGCTACAGATCTTCTATGCAAGAAAATGCAAGTTTCTCCATCTGCCTCTAGATTTCGTTGATTTGGAGAAATCAATTTTTTTTATCGCTCTCTCAGAAAAACTAATTTTCCTCAAGAAATATGTCCTCTTAGCCAAGGTATTGCACTTCCTCTCTGAGGTTTCAAGCTGTTAATCATGCTGAGCACGAAACTCCATTTTTTCTCTACTACTGAGCTCTCCGGATTATCATTTGCGCTCTAATACCATGTGAAAATTTGGTTAACTCCAAATCCTATTGCAACAACTGGAATTAATTCTCCTAATTGTTAAATTAATTCTTAACAATTTATTTACTGTTAACTACATAAAATACTGAATCAATCACATTGCAACCTACACAAATAAACCGCGGAAGAAAAAAAACATTGGAAGAAATATATGCACACACACAAAATAAAACCATTATTTTTGGACCAATGTCCCTGGAAAAACCCAACTTGGGAAAACTAGTGCAACATCTAAGGGTTTTAATATTACGCAGCAGTGAAATATCTAAGTATAACTGCATGCCCAAACTAGCAATCCTATAGAGAAAAATTGGCAATAAAATCTAGTGAGGAAATTCCTCACTTCATAGGTGAATATGAGCATTGACCTCAACTCAAAATGGAGTCATCCAAACTTCCTCTACGCAGTCTCTGCGTGACTCTCATGCAGTCTCTGCATCACCCAGCATGGAACTGCGTCACCTCAAGCTGTCTCATCAGCTGTTGTCTGAGAAAATGACTCTCATGGCCTTTGGAAACTCTGCCCAATTTCCAGCATAGGATCACTGCTTCTCCCAAAAAAATATGAATTTTCCCACTGAAGCTACTACGTTGCCACTACGTCAACCTCACTGTGGCTTCTCTGCCTTTCTATAAATGAACTCACCAAATCTGGAATGCTTCCTTCGTTTTTACTGTCTTTTCCCCTCTCTCACTGCTTCGGCCTCACTAAATCTCTCTCCGGCAACAAAATGTTGCTACTCTCGAAATCCATTTCCTAGTAAAATTGAACTGCTCAAGTGTTTCTTCTCCAAGCCCCATTGACTTCTCTTATAATATTTTGTTGAGACTTCAACGACCATGATTAGATCTTAATCGATGGCTAGGATTAACTTGAAATTGATGCATGTGAGTCTAGAACATTCACACCATGACTTAATTAATTATGATTAATTAATCATATTCCCTAAGTTTATACTTAGGAAATATTTAAAAAATGACTAATAATATAATTAAGTCGTCTCTACGTGGAATCTCCAGAAACGATTTTTGGGTTTTGGATAACTCATGTATTCTAGCCTCTCCACAAAATTTCAAGGCTAGAAGACATCTGATACTACAAAAACTAACAAAATGGACACCATGGATGTTAACAAGTGGCCCAAATTTGAGTGATCAAGAGGTCAATTTTTATTCCCAAGAGAATATAGAAAATGCTAGGAAAGTTGTTATGGTGGTAGGAGGAGCTATCGCATGTCCAATTTCACTTTGAGCATTCATTTATTATATATTATGTTAAAATTACACAGACTCAATAATTCTAACGATCTTCTCTATCTAATACTTAAATTATTATGTGTAAATGTTTGAAGTCTATTATGGCTTATCTTTAATTTAGACTTTCTTCTAACCAAGTAATGTCTCCAAATTTTTAACACATGCTCTATTGTAATATGTTCTAAGTCATGCATCATGTAGTCCTCTTCATAGGGTATCAATTTTCTTGAGATGTGGGCTATCATTATACCTTCTTGCATTATAATTGTGCCTAATCTTTCTTTTGAATCATCCATATAAAATAGAATGTCTTACTCCAAATTTGATACTTCTAATATGGGATTTGTTGTTAACAATTATTTTAAGCTTATTGAACACTTGTACATACTACTCCATCCATATAATTTTATTATGTTTCTTTTGTAGTTATGTGATAGGGTTCAAAATATTTGAGAACCTTCAAGAAATATACTATAATAGCCAACGCAGCCCATAAAACAAAGTAATCCATGTACATTTGTAGGACCAACCATTCCATAATAGCGTATATCTTTGTTGGATCGAAAAAAATTCCTTTGTATAAAAATATGTAACACAAATAATGACTCTGTAATTCACACAATGTAATATTCATAATTGGAAATATTAAGTGAATAACTAAACAGACACTATAACAACAACTAGGAAATTCAACACATACATAGAAAAACAAAAATATAAAGAAAATGCACTAAAGGTTTGAGTCAATTTATTAATTCTAAGTGGAACAAAGTAGATATGAGTAGGAAAAGAGGAACTTGGGATTGCTACAACAAGCTAGGCAAGACACAGGTTGAAATTTTGATGCCCAAGTGCTAGAATGGCTTCACCAAAAATATTTGTGATGGCCTAGGAAATTCATTACTCTAATGCTGGAAAGAAATAGGAAATTGGCCCTCAGATGTGCTCAAAAAATTATGAAATTGGAGTTAGTGTTTTTCTCTACAAGGGCAACAAAACCCAGAAAGGATTTGGCTTGATTATGATAGATGAGAGAGAACACCAAATGGTGCAGGTGGCTCTCTAGATAGCTACAAACATTTTCATGAGATTGTTGTATATGTTTCTCGAAGGTAGTTCTTAGCTGCAAAACTGCGCCGAGAAACCAACTCAACCAATCTTTAGGTTCAAGCTAGCCGTAAAACCAGAGGGGGCTCCCTCAAGTGTTACAAGGATTTTTAATGTTATTCATTATCACTAGAAAACAACCTATAAAACACAACAATCAGATCTAGGATATGTTGTATAGGTGGTTGCTTCAGATCTCCAATCCCTGGTTAACAGATAAAGCCCTCTCATGCAGAGACCTCATCAAGTGCTAACATTCAATTATAATAGAATAACATAGCATTGGAATATTTTGGTAGAGGAATAGAAGAGAAATTAGATAATCAAGTATCCTCCCTAAATAATTAATCATCTAACAAGAGCATATGCATATAGTCTAAGAATTTCTATAGTCGACATTAATACATTTAAGAGATAACAGGAGGCAATAATTTAATGATATAAAGGTACTAATTTAAACAAACTGCTCAATTAGCTAATCTCAGTAATGACAATAACTTTGCAGGGGCTATCAGAGAGATCAAAACTCAATCTAGCCTTACCCAGTACTCCTATATTACCTCAAACGTATGCAGGAAATAGATATGTATCATAGGAAAATACATACATCATAAACAAATTATGTCATAAAAATGAAGCCAAAAAAATTTAATTGAAAATTCTGTAGAAAAACTCTTTACAAAAAATGTTAAGGTTTTGGCATAAAATACCAACCCTTTTACAATTAAAATGAAACAATATATAGGAAACATCAATCTTAAAATTGTTTCAAACTTTATACTATAAAAATCTCAATAATGAACTAAAAATGAAAACAATTCCTAATCAATTGTAAGAAATCTAGAACCGATTGAAAGTCTTGTGCCTTCAAATATGGAAGGATTTAGATGTTTTTCCATTTAAAAATAAAGTGGTTGAATTTTTTATTGATATTTTGCCTGGAAATCTCGGGCTACTCAAATTGTACGCTGGAAATCTAGAGTTTGATCTTCAATTTGCTGATTTTTTTTCTTGGAAATTTGAAGTGGTTTTAGCTTCTCCTGAAAATATGTTCATCTTCCTTTAATTTTGTTCAACTCTTCCACATGTTCTCCAGCATTGAGATAAAATGAATTCCAAAGGATAATTTTTAAAATAGTGAATATTCTCCCTCCAGAGGCCTTTCGCTTAAGGGTAAGGTTGCCAAAATCAATAATATTGTTCATTGGAATAATATGACTCTAAATAAATAAAAACCATAATTCTGACATTCTTTATGCTATACTGTAGTTTATGTAGTTTTTATTGACATTTTTGTAGTTTTAATTGACATCTTCAGTGACTACGTTAACAACCTGGTGACCATAACAAGGTGTGAACAAATTTTCTCTAGAAATTTTCTACATGTATGGTTCCCATTTCCATGGAGTTTCTCATTTATTCTTGTAGCTTTTTCACAATAAAATCCTTTACTTAACCAACTTCGTACATAAACATTATTGGTCTCTTCTTAGTGAAGCACCTTTGACATATGGGTACCCAGGACTGTATGAATACTATAATTTTAAATTCACAATAAAATATCAAATCTAATGAAGCCCAATTTGGGTGATGATATCTATTGGTAGCGCATTTATCAACTTTCCCATGTCTTTATCAGTGCCTCTTGTTATTCATCTGTGTAAAGCCCAAAATTTTCTCAATTAACAATCATTAACAAAATTGATACTACACAATCCAGCGTGAAATTTTGGAAGCAGAATATATCAATTCACTATTGAATACTTACCTGGAAATGTGTTTTAAGATGCTCCTGACCCACCATGGCTCCTGCTTCCATTACGAAACCACGATTTTCCTCCCAGCCTATATGTGGTCAACCTCTCTAGTCCCCAAATCCAGAAGACAAGTCTTTTGGCCCCCGTGACCAAAACTCCAATAATGATCAAGATCATTCTATGACTCTGCTAAAAATCACTACTTAGGTCTCCCACAGTTACAAATCCTCTGACAGCATCTGGGTCAGTTTTCCCACCTCACTCACTCATTCCCATCAAGTTTCGCCCCTTCCCCTTTTATACACAAATCCCCTTTCAAGATATTAATTAAAATATCGTCTTTTAATAAATATCTTAGTCAAATCCCCTTTCAATATATTTATTAAAATATCCTCTTGTAATAAATATCTTAGTCAAATCTCCTTTTAAGATATTTATTAAAATATCTTCTTTTAATAAATATCTTAGTCAAATCCCATTTCAAGATATTTATTAAAATATCCTCTTTTAAATAAATATCTTAGATTTATATTAAAATATTATTATTCAATAAATATCTTGGATTAATAAAATATCTTGGATTTATTATTAAATATCATCATTTCGTAAATATCTTGGATTTATTATTAAATATCATCATTTATTTGCATAAGTCAATCATGGGAAATTTTAGGGGCTAATATTCACAGGTGAGCTAATTTTCCATGGTTTTTCCAAAAAAAACGATCCGCCAATTTCCATTTTTTTTAAAAAGTGATTCGCCCAAATTTTATAATATAAAATTATTTTACCTTAAAAATCGCCAACATTATATAGACAATATATATAATATCATTATAAATTTGAGTAATTTTACAAAAACATCAGTAAACATTTTATATTTTTCACGTTTGGGACTAGTGAGATTCGCCAATTTTTTAAACTTCAAAATAATTTTCCATCCTTAAAATTTTCCCTGAAGTCAATGCTTTTACTTTCCTTTGAACAATATATTAGTTATATTATGATAGTGGTAGGTATAACTTTTACCTCACAATACATTCATTATATTTTGGTGAGTTAGGTATTTACTCAATACCTCAATAATTCACTCATTACCCTACACTGAGACTTTTCATAATTGATTAGTGCATATAATAGTGCAATACATGTGATACATGCATATGTAGCTATCATATGCATGCTAATATTTCTATGTTCCCTATAACTCGAGTTGGGTCATTACATACACCCCTCCTTCAGAATACTTCGTCTCGAAGTTAAGTTTTATGTCGTATATCATTAATATTTAAGTGATTAGTATAATCATATAAGGGTGGTGTACCATAATTGAATTTTCGTTTAATGTGTGAGAACACTTTAACATTTATGTTTTGATCATTTATTGGTTTAAAAATTTAGTAGTCACGTCTTGCCCCAACAGAGTTCCCAAGCTATTATAGAATCATCCTATCCTTCCTAATCTCTTCTGCTCCCATCCTATCCATCCTCTACATGAATATGACATGGAGTCAACTATACTGACCTAACCATTCATAGACCTCAAGGGTTACAAAATTGACTATACCAACCTGATTCCTTGGTAGGAATCCGACAGTCATCATCACATGTCTAGGGGAGCGTGACTTGCACAATCCTCCCATGACTCCAGGTTTTGGAGGATAAATGTGGGAAACACCTCCACCCCTCCTAGTAGGACCAGGGTTAACACCCTATCATGGAACCTCAGTGAATCTCAATTATTCTTGGAGTTTTGTCATCATGTGGTCGGTTTGATAATGATACCATCTGTGATGTAAACACTTTTCTACAAATTATAACATGTGTGTCAATATATTCAAAGCAAATTGTTATTCAAATAAAAATTTCTACACATTCCAAATATGTTGCTATCTATGATATTGATCTTTGAGTTCATATAACATACTTGGTTATGTTTATCCAATAGGTCTGTAAATTAATTTTCACCTTAAATAGTCAAGTGTAATCATTATTTTATTTCTATCTCATCATTTATGTTGATATGTAAAATTATAGATACCATATCCATAACATAATTCATAATTTATATCAGTATTGATGTACCAACAATGTTTAAGAAAAAAATTCTTCATATTGGTACCCATGTACCAGCAACGTTTAAGCGAATAATATATTATTACATGTAATAGTACAAAATGACAGTCTTAAGTATCCATCCAAAATAAGGTAAGGTTATACAAAATAAGTTTTTAAATGCTTATAAATATAACCAACAATTATAAATGTCACATAGAATAATCTAACACGAATATACAAATAAGGGTGTAGCTATTATTTTCTATACTATATTAACCGTTTAACCTTATAAAAGTCACAGGTTGAGACTCTAAATCTAAATGGAGGGATGCTCCCATATTTTTGATTGCATACATAGAAATAAAATGAATTGAAACAAGAGTACAAAACACTTACTGCTTAGTTGAAGCATGATCTAATTTCTTGACACAAGTTGATTAAGAACTCTAGAACACAAAACTACATATGGATTCAGCCAACCTTTTAATTCTTGTTATTTATTTTTCTTTTAAGTCTAATTATCTTTGATCTGTAATCTGGATCCAAAGAGATAATAATAACATTAACTTCTTTATCATGTTATTCCAGCTCATCTTCAACATAAAAATATAGAAGCCATGGAGTAGGGTTTTGCAGGGCTAATCATTAGGGTTATGCTGGAGATGGAGGAAGAGTTAATTGACTACTCTAAAGATCCCTTAGTGGGAGGTTTATTTTCATTGAAGGAATTTGTTACCGCTTGAAAATTCATTATTCACTTTGCGTTATAGTTGGTCTACTAAGAGTGTCATGATTTCAACAAGATGTCAATTGTTGAAAAATAACAATTTCCTCCTTTTTCAATAAGAACTTCACAGTTTACAAGATATGCATAGTCACATTATTAGTATGTTACAGTTTTGATATAGTCTCTTTACTTGCAAGTTTCACCATTTAGAGTCTTAACTCTAGTTAGGATATTACTAGATTTACCATCATTCCTTAAACTATTATTTCATTTCTATTATATTGACTCATTTAATCCAAACACATAACACATAACTGGTATACCCTCTCCCTCTCCTTATTCTTCACATTAATCGTTTTCTTATTAGTCCTTAGGCCTCATCTTATCACCAAATGTATCTTCTTTTCTAACGGTGTGTAATTATTATCCTTAATATTTACCTTTAACCATTTTCCTAGTTTATCGCTTGTTATCCTTAACAAATTAGGAGTGTTCACAACTCCTTACAGGTCATTTCTTTGACCCTTACCAATCACGTTGCTCATATCCTTAAGAAAATTCCTCTTGATAGAAAACATCCCTTCACTTCCTTATACTAGATATTCCTAATATTCCATGTCTACTTCAATTTGAAAAAGAACATATTATCAAATTGACTTTGTTTTCTCACCTCTAGTCATCATGGTTTTATTTCCTTTAATGCATAAAATTATTACACTTGGAAAAGTTGTTACTATTTCTCGACTTGGGTAACACCCTATAAATAAATTCAATAATGTGGATATCGAATGTAATCTACTTATCATTTCAGGTTTTAAGGCATCACGGGATATAATTTCTTAATCATACTCCATGATGTCCATAATCCATGGATATAGTTAGTCACTTAAGGAAAATTTTATAATGTGACTCTCCCATTAGAGGGAGAAAATATTATAGATGTTTCCATGCACATAAATTATCCTATAATTGATCAATTTCATTATAGATTCACTCTTTAATCTAATGTCATTGACTTCTTATATTACTTTGCAAAACTTCCACTCACTCACCTTTGGTGATATTTTTGTCGATCTCAATATTCTAAGTTGATTATGATAACTAAAATTTATTATCATCATTATAAGTTTGAATTTTCTTTCTTTTCCCATCCTCCCTAAGTACTATATCGATTATATTATGGTAACAATGGAGATCAGACTTTGAAATTTTCTGTTGCACTCTCTTGGTAACTATATCGTCTTGTTCTAATAGTGTGTGTTACTACCTTACAGGGTAGTTTCTTACCATCTTATCAAATGCTCCATCAATTTTGTCTTTGCTTGATGTGTACCTTTAGTGGACTATACTTGTACTCTCAATTTGATTAATCATGATTTCTCCCAACATTTCTTGAATAGTTAGTGTCTTCTTTCATCCATCAATTTACCTCAAACTAGATTAGCCTTTTATGTAGTTGTAGCTTCACATCTAATGGTCTTGTCATAATGTCAATAGTCATGTTTTCATTACCATTCTTCCTTTCTTCAAGAATTAACTTCTTTGGAGCAACTCCGCTAACTAATCTTTATATATGCCTAATAATTTCCATGAATAATCTTATATAGTGTCATAATGTCCCTAATTTCTCTTTCCTAAACCACATTGTTTTCCTTTCCATGAAAATGTAATGCTGCCATATTATTTTGTTTTGGATATCGGTATATCCTTACGGTTGTAAATGGCTAATTATCTATCTTAACAATGACATAATGGTTTGAATATCAAAATGTCGAATTTAGTGTATATTAAACTATAAAAATTTAAACCTTTTCTCTACTCCTTAAACCACTTACACATATACTTGGATAGAATTAAAGTATTAACATAGGAAAGCAGTATAAAAGATATTTGCATAAATTCATATCATCAATGGTTATAGTTATTAGCTAGTAAGATATATATATATATATATATATATATATATATATATATATATATATATATGGAAAGATCAACATCACTTAAATAATGGAATGTTTCAATTGCATAAAAATAATTAGGATAGTTTCCATTCTAATGTTCAAAAGTTACATAAAAAGTTTAATGTCTAAAGTGATGTTAATGTGTTTATTTTAATATAATAACTTGAATGTACTTCAAAATTTACTTGTACTATACGCAAAATCTCAAACTTTATTGTGGAAAACTTTTCAGCTGATACCCACAAGTTATCTCAACTCCTTTGTCGGATGGAGTGTAAAGTAAAATTAATGGATTAGGAATCAAGTGGGATTGAGCTTGATATATGTCTTTGATATATAGATTAGAATTAAATATCCTATCTCTTTTAATAAAATGTATCATCCTAGGGTTCATAGCTTTCGAATATCGTATTATATAAAATTTCATTTTATCATTGTTAAAATCTTCCATTTCTTCCAAAAGTTGAAAACCAAATTTCTTGTCATTGAATATTACATAATATTGAATACCTTGGGTAAATTATCAAGGATGACTCGAAGTAATACACTTCGGGTTATATTAGGATTGTTGCTATAATTATGAAAATAAGGCAGTGATATACAAGAATCAACACAAGATTCGGGAAATAGTTGGAAACTAAGTTATTTCCCATTGTGTACATTCATCCTAGTACTTTCAACCTAGTCTAACTGACCCCTAGATTAACTTTTTATTCCCCAACACTTAAACCTATGGACTGAATTTCTCCTGAAGCTATTTCTACTTGTATGAAATCGTTTTGTTTGCAGACTGCCAAACCACATTTATTTAATGCATATGATGAAATGAAACTATCAGTAGCACCAGTATCAAATGGGATTTTGAGTATTATGCTGCTAATAATACCTACGGACTATACTATAGTGGACTGATATTCTGTCTGGTTCTTGTTGACTACTGCATGGATTCTATGATTGTCTTTGATATTTGATGATGGATATTTAAATATGGCTATAAGTATCTGAGGTACAATTTAGATTAATAAATATAATTTCGTAAATCCAAGCTCACATGCGGGTATAGCTTTCTTCTATTATTACCTGCATGCGGGTCTTACTAGTACTGAGGTCAAGGAGGGTGGAAATGCAACCTCCATTTCCTTATGGAGGATATTATATGCATAATAATGCTGATAATAATGCATAGGTCTTCCTAAACCATAATATCATTTTGGTAATATTTATTTAGCATTTTCTAGTCTAAAATGTGTGTTGGCAATATGATGCAATGTGTTGTCCTTGATGGAAACCTACTTGATGAAGTTTTCTTTGATGGAAAATGACTTGATGAGTTGTCTTTGGATAGCAACCTATTTGTTAATGATGTAAAGCTGATGTATCTACAGAGCAGCTCAGAAGTAGCAAAGAAAGAAATTCCAGTAAGTGCCAGAGTAATGATGAATAAGATATGTCACAAAGCATACGCGGGTTTGTAACGGAAAAGTAGCATATGTACGCGTAAAAGTACGTACCAAGTAGCGTATGCCTATTTGCACTCTAAATTTATAAAACCAGGGGACATGACCATGGTATTGGCCCACATTATTGAGTGCTGGATTATCTATTTGATCCCATCCAGGAATACCATCAGCGGTTTGAGTGGTTTTGACTCATGGTATTGACAAAGGCTAAATCTATATAAGGAGAAGAAGATCATAGTGCAAGAGTGTGCATAGGTCTGGGTTTTAATGAATAATTCACTCTGAAGTATATCTGCATGGAATGGGTTACAGTTTATTGATTGATCTGAATTAATAATGCACCTATGAAGAAAATGATGAAGAGGGATCTCTAGATCTGAAATGACTATGTATTTTCTAGATCTGTTTATGGAATGTTTAGATATGTGATCTGGCGAATCTTTGCTGAAGTAAAGGGTGAGATCTGAGTTATCTGTTCTGAAGAGCTGCATAGTTCTGAAATGTTACAGATATATACGCATGTTCATCTCAGCGAAAACGCGTATATACGCAGGTTCGTTTCAGTAAAAGCGCGTATGAAATCAAAGGTCAGTTCTGAAATAGTTGCAAATCTATACGCAGGTTTGTCTTGTGAAATCGCGTATATACGCAGGTTCAGTGAAGTAAAAGCGCGTATGGAATCTAGGTTTTTGCTGAAGTGTGTGGAATGAAATGTCTGATCTGTTTTGTTGTTTTACTGTTATTTGTCAATGATGTATTCATACAGATCTGGGTTGTTTGAATGTTGATTATGTTGTTGATTATGTTGATTAAAGATCAAGTTGTTGGTTGATTGGTTGATGATTCAATGAATGAATTGATGGAGTTAGAAGTTTCAGTTTGATGTATGTTGAGCTTAAATGTGTGGAGTGGGTCCAGTTTGAAAATCTGATGAAAAGTGGCCTACAAGGTATGTTGTGTGGAAGTCATGGATGCAAAGATGAAAATTGATGAAACGTGTCCATGATGGTGCCGAGGGTCGATTTCTGGAAGTGAGGGGGTTGTAGCTCCCCTTCCGGGTAGTCGGTAAACGAGAGCAGGGGGTAGCTCCCTTCCAGGTGAGGCTAGTAAACGAGATCAGGGGGTCGTAGCTCCCTTCCAGGTGAGGCTGGTAAACGAGATCAGGGGGTCGTAGCTCCCTTCCAGGAGAGGCTGGTAAACGAGTCAGGGGGTTGGAGCTCCCTTCCAGGAGAGGCCGGTAAACGAGATCGTGGGGAGCTCCTCCGCAGTGGCCGGAGAACGAGAGAAGGTTGTAGCCTTCTCACAAGTGGGTGTCTCGCGTGCCGGCATGAGTCTCCGCGCGCACAAAATTGTAAGAAGTTTTCTTTATAATAAATATTGGAATATCGCAGACCACGTTGCTAAGGGTTTTCTCCCGAATTGGGTTTCCACCTTAAATACTGGTGTTCATGTGTGTTGCTTATGTGTGATGGTTTATTCTGTTATTACTGCACATGCTTACTGCTTACTAAACATTTGATGAATGAATGATGCAATGATCTAAGTAAAGAATTAAATGCATGATAAGATCTTTGGACACACACAATTTTTCTTAAGGATATCCACGTGTATACGCGAGTTGGGTTCAGTAAAGTAGCGTATGGTTTTAAGAGAAAGAAAAAGTAAAAAGTTTTCAGTGAGCTCTAAATACTAATTTACCCCCCCTCTCATTATTTTTTCCCAACAATGTGTTATTTTATTTTATTTATTTATATAAATATATGATTTGAAAAATAACCGTAATGTATGAATTAGTCCAGAATCCTGTAAAATTACGACCCCTTTTAAGATTTTAATATAAAATTTTGTTACCAACTCTTTTATATCTCATAAATAACATAAAATAAATAAATACTTTAAAATATTTCACAATCTATTGTGCACTACTCAATTTATAACCAAAAGGAGAGAAAAAGTATGATTAAGGGTGGCAACATATATTTCAAAACACAGTAGTTGACCAATTTTGATAGACCTCTAAGTTATTTTTCCAAAGGAATATAGCTTGGTTATTGAACTATTCATTTTACAAACTATATGAATTTAAGTCTCCCAAATATATATTTATGAAATATGTGTATTTGATATAATAATAACACGCTATCTTATATAAAATAATAGATACAATATTTATATTAAATAATATATAATAAAAAATTATCATAATAACATCACTCTGGTATTAACATTGTGAATTACTCCCATATTATTATTGTCGAGATGTTGCGGGACTTGTAACGTTTCATATTATTTATTTATTATTATTATTATTATTATTATTATTTTCTTTAACAAATAAAGGTCGTGCCTGAACAACTTCTGTCTAAAGATATCGCCATGTATAAAGATATTTCCATGTGACCATCAACATCGTAAATTCCTGCCATGTGCCAGTAGACACCGTAAAATTCCTGCCACGTGCCAGTTAACATCGAAGACTTTCCACCACGAGGTCATATTGCGTGGACTCTTCGACGAAACTGACTTATCGATACTGCCCTTTCGCAAAAATGTCCCTGCTATTATGATCCGTGATAAGGATAATTATGATAGTTAACTTTCTGGAAAACAAAACCTAAAGGCATTTAAAGTTAAAAATAGACGTCAAGCATCGGTGCTTCAAAATTTGAAATGATACACATAACATTTGAAAGTGTTTTCATCCTCTCTTTCTATGCACTCTGCATCCAACACAGAGTACCGACTTGCAGGCAAGCTCATATATTTAGATAGAGGACGCTCTAGTTCTTCAATCACACAGCTTTCTTTTCTATGGACCATGAACCTAGCTCTATGATTAATTACTGAGGACTGTACACTCGCTTCTTCGTCACTGGATCCAGATAAAGTCGAATAGAAAGTTTAATTCTATTCCCATGGCCTTAAATGATGGACTTCTCGCTGAATCCTTCAGCTGAGATTATTTCTGTATATGTACTGTTTATATGTTAATATAATCAGCGTTCTTTTTTCTTCTGAAAAAAAAAAGTTGAATAGAAAGTTTTAATTGGAATAGTGGTTATGGAACCGCCATTTAATTCTTCAGAAGTTGGTCGACGACTCTTAAATATTCACCGAGTAATAATTCATTTGTATGCCTCATGTTAGAGTGCATGTATTTTTACACAACACTCCTGCCCAATTGTCTTTCCGCATGAAGGTTTAGCCAGTTACAATTGTCTTAGCGCGTTAGGGTTTGGCCAGTTAATAAAATAAGCACGAATTTTTACCTTGGTTCGTCTGCGAGTAGGTAACCGACCATCTTCTACCACCATCGAGATCTCCAGAAGTCTAGCCAATTAGTGAGCCAAATTTATGAAAAAACAATTATTACGCCGATAGGCGTAACCCTCTATCGGAAGGAGCATGTTTTGTGATTAGGCTAATTAATCTTTTCGATCTGATGGTCTAGATTGAAAGATGCCAGTATATTCTGGTCGTCGCCACTAAATCAATGGATGAAATTCAAAAAAGTAACTTCCTTGCATATCTAAATCACGTGTTTAAACCATACTTAAATTAATTTTTTACAAAACATGATTAAAAATTTACTATGCCATTTGTTGAATGCCACCTATCAAATTACGGTGAACTCTGCCACCACCACCTGCCAAGTATCATTTAAAAGAAACTGTTGAAATTGTCGAGCGCCAATATGTGGCCCCTCTTAATGGCTGCCCCTGATGATTCCGGCGCCAGATTGATATCGTGTTTACAAAGCAGCCGTTTGGAAAATGTGATCGACACAGCGGTTGAGTGGTTGCATGGTTTGACAGGAGCAGTCCCATGGAACTTTTCGGTTTCACATCGTCTGCAAGAAAAAACTGTTAATTATTTCATAAAGCCATAATCAGGTTATGACGGATCCTGATGCTCCTGGAGGCGAGTATCTGCACCTGCACTGGTATGTTATAGTCCGCCTGATATCAGCACAAATTTCAGATGAAATGTCACGCACAGTCCATTAATTTATTTCATATTAACGGTGTTAATCGCTCCGTTGTGCAGGTCAGTTGTTTATTTTATTTCCAGCACCGAACTTGACCCAGGTATCATGGTTGTGTTTCTTTCTTTGGCCTTCAAATTTATCGATAGATCAATTGTGCGTCTTATTGTTAACCGTCATGAATATTTTTTTTCTTTATGCTGCAATATATTAGATTCGAGGCGGACGGAGCTGGCTGCCTATGAACCTCCAAGATCGGCTGTGCGCATGCTAGTTAATAATATTTGAACTGGAAAAAATGTTTCTTGACCTCTCTCTGATGTGGTTGCTGAAAATATTGAAATACAGTACAATATAATTTCTTGCGTACTTGTGTTTGATGGGCTTATGCTGAATATATTAAAATACAGTGGCAATGTCTATGAAATGTGTATTTATTTTACGAATGCTCCGAAATTAATTATATACAAATAAATAGACCAGATTAGTCGTGCACCTGTATTAAAAATATCTATCATTCTTAAGAATAGAAATGCCGAGATGATTGGCTGAAAACATTCAATTTTCGAAGCGGACACTACAGGTGACTATCTATGTACCTTATGAAGGGGGCTGTGAAGGTGCCTATTTATCTCACCTCCGATTGCTTCAAGTAAATTGGAAGGTGAGACGAAAACACACCCTGATATAACATTATACAGGAGAAGAGAGAATTTATCGAAGTTTTCTGTCCGCTCTCAATAACCTATATATTGGGTTATTGCAACAAATGTTGGGCCCTTGTGATAAAGCACTAAAATGACTGATTTTTAATATAATTTTAATTTACATTATTTTTTGTGTAATTGAAAACGTTTTTAACAAGATCTTAGGGACTTCAAAAATTATAATAAATTTAAAAGAATATCCTCTTGACGTTTCATAAGAGTGTGACACGTGTTCGGCTATACAAGGTACTCTCAAAATGGAGATGAAGGTGTCGATTATGTTCTTTTGAGAAACGATACAACTAGAAAATTGCAAAATGAGGAGTTTTTAATATGAGAAAATTTAAAATTGTACAAAATTTTAGGAGAAAAAGTTTATATATATACATATAAATTTATTATTCAAAATTACCATAAAGGATAAGTCGAACTTATACTTCTTTTATACATAAGATAAAGACAATTTTACTAAAATTTAAAGTGTATGCTTGCATTCATCATATGATGTATTCATCTCTTTTGCATCACCCGTTGGTAATTTGCGCAAATTTAATTTAACAATGATTCTTCCACAGGTTTGTATTGTCAATATTATGTGAACGTTCTTTCCTTTCTAGGTTTAGAAATCACTGTTATCTGGCCATCACCGAAGAAGGGTATACTAGTTGCCTATTACGATAATAGTGCATCCTAGTTAAGTTTTACTTATTTTTATATATGTTTTTAATTAATTTCAGTGTGTTGTGTTTGTGTTTTGCTTTATGCATATTTAACCAAATAATATATATATATATATATATATATATATATATATATATAATTTGATTCTTCCCAAATATTTTCTGGTTTTATATTCTATTTTGTAAACTATATATATTCTAAATTTTTTAATAACTTATAATAGAATATTACTCAAATTAAGACATTTTTTAATAACCTATAAAAAAAATATTACTCAAGTAAAGACATTTTATTTCAATGGGTAACATAAATTATAAAAAGAGATCTCTCAAAAAATGTTGTATTAGAAAGAAAATTGATTTTTTTTAAGACATGTTGCAATTTATAAAGAACAATTATGAAAAATAGAACATTAAAAAAATACAAATCTCTTGGACTATGTAAAACATGGGTTTGTTGAAATTGTATAATAATACTTTGATTGCATATAAATATATTAAAAACATACAACTCGCAAAAAAGTGGAATTTGTTAGAATCAAGGTTCCAAGGTTTAAGAAAAGAAAAATCGGCAAGGATTCGAATCATTCAAGTCTAAAAGTAATTGAAGTTGAAATCATTTACCAATTCCTTTGGTTTATATTATTAAACCCTTGGGTTTATTAGTTCTTTTGGTTTATAATATAAATAATCGATCAATGTCATCCATGATCAAATGTCACATTTTGACAAACATTGTCTCAACATGAAAATCACCCATGGCCAACCATGGTCATAGTTGGTCGAACGTCGCATTGTGACAACAATTGTCTCAATGTTTAAATCAATTCCCTTGGGTTCATCAATTCCTTTGGTTTATAATTTGTTGGGTAATGGCTTTCCCTTGGGTTCACCAATTCCTTTGGTTTATAATATTAAACCCTTAGGTTTTATTAATCTCTACTGTTTTTAATATTTCCCTTAGCCTTATTGATCCCTTAGGTTTTTAATATTTCTTGGGTAATGGTTTTCCCTTGGGTTCACCAATTCTTTTGGTTTATAATATTAAACCCTTGGGTTTATTAGTTCTTTTGGTTTATAATATGAATAATTGATCAATGTCATCCACGATCAAATGTCAGATTCTGACAAACATTGTCTCAATATGAATATCACCCATGGCCAACCATGGTCATAGTTGGTCGAACGTCGCATTGTGACAACAATTGTCTCAATATTTAAGTCAAATCCCTTGGGTTCACCAATTCCTTTGGTTTATAATATTAAACCATTGGGGTTATTAGTTCTTTTGGTTTATAATATGAATAATCAATCAATGTCATCCATGATCAAATGTCGCATTGTGACAACAATGGTCTCAATGTTTAAATCAATTCCCTTGGGTTCACCAATTCCTTTGGTTTAGAATATTAAACCCTTGGGTTTATTAGTTCTTTTGGTTTATAATATGAATAATCGATCAATGTCATCCATCATCAAATTGTCTGAATATGAAATCAGCCATGGCCAACCATGGTCATACTTTGTCCAACGTCACATTGTGACAACAATTGTCTCAATGTTTAAATGAATTCCCTTGGGTTCACCGATTCCTTTGGTTTATAATTTGTTGGGTAATGGTTTTCCCTTGGGTTCACCAACTCCTTTGGTTTATAATATTAAACCCTTGGGTTTATTAGTTCTTTTGTTTATAATATAAATAATCGATCAATGTCATCCATGATCAAATGTCACATTCTGACAAACATTGTCTCAATATGAAAATCACCTATGGCCAACCATGGTCATAGTTGGTCGAACGTCGCATTGTGACAACAATTGTCTCAATGTTTAAATCAATTCCCTTGGGTTCACCAATTCCTTTGGTTTATAATTTGTTGGGTAATGGTTTTCCCTTGGGTTCACCAATTCCTTTGGTTTATAATATTAAACCCTTAGGTTTTATTAATCTCTATTGTTTTTAATATTTCCCTTAGCCTTATTGATCCCTTAGGTTTTTAATATTTGTTGGGTAATGGTTTTCCCTTGGGTTCACCAATTCTTTTGGTTTATAATATGATTAATCGATCAATGTCATCCACGATCAAATGTCACATTCTGACAAACATTGTCTCAATATGAATATCACCCATGGCCAACCATGGTCATAGTTGGTCGAACGTAGCATTGTGACAACAATTGTCTCAATATTTAAATCAGTTCCCTTGGGTTCACCAATTCCTTTCGTTTATAATATTAAACCCTTAGGGTTATTAGTTCTTTTGGTTTATAATATGAATAATCGATCAATGTCATCCATGATCAAATGTCGCATTGTGAGAACAATTGTCTCAATGTTTAAATCAATCCCCTGGGGTTCACCAATTCCTTTGGTTTATAATATGAATAATCGATCAATGTCATCCATGATCAAATGTCACATTCTGAAAAATATTGTCTCAATATGAAAATCACTCATGGCCAACCATGGTCATAGTTGGTCGAATGTCGCATTGTGACAACAATTGTCTCAATGTTTAAATCAATTCCCTTGGGTTCACCAATTCCTTTGGTTTATAATATTAAACCCTTGGGTTTATTAGTTCTTTTGGTTTATAATATGAATAATCGATCAATACCATCCATGATAAAATGTCACATTGTGACAAGCATTGTCTCAATATGAAAATCGCCCATGGCCAACCATGGTCATAGTTGGTCCAACGTCGCATTGTGACAACAATTGTCTCAATGTTTAACTCAATTCCCTTGGGTTCACCAATTCCTTTGGTTTATAATTTTTTGGGTAATGGTTTTCCCTTGGGTTCACCAATTCCTTTGGTTTATAATATTAAACACTTGGGTTTATTAGTTTTTTTGGTTTATAATATAAATAATCGATCAATGTCATCCATGATCAAATGTCACATTCTGACAAACATTGTCTCAATATGAAAATCACCCATGGCCAACCATGGTCATAGTTGGTCGAACGTCGCATTCTGACAACAATTGTCTCAATGTTTAAATCAGTTCCCTTGGGTTCATCAATTCCTTTGGTTTATAATTTGTTGGGTAATGGTTTTCCCTTGGGTTCACCAATTCCTTTGGTTTATAATATTAAACCCTTAGGTTTTATTAATCTCTAATGTTTTTAATATTTCCCTTAGCCTTATTGATCCCTTAGGTTTTTAATATTTTTTGGGTAATGGTTTTCCCTTGGGTTCACCAATTCTTTTGGTTTATAATATTAAACCCTTCGGTTTATTAGTTCTTTTGGTTTATAATATGAATAGTCGATCAATGTCATCCATGATCAAATGTCACATTCTGATGAACATTGTCTCAATATGAATATCACCCATGGCCAACCATGGTCATAGTTGGTCGAACATCGCATTGTGACAACAATTGTCTCAATATTTAAATCAAATCCCTTGGGTTCACCAATTCCTTTGGTTTATAATATTAAACCCTTGGGGTTATTAGTTATTTTGGTTTATAATATGAATAATCAATCAATGTCATCCATGATCAAATGTCACATTGTGACAACAATGGTCTCAATGTTTAAATCAATTCCCTTGGGTTCACCAATTCCTTTTGGTTTATAATTTGTTGGGTAATGGTTGTCCCTTGCGTTCACCAATTCCTTTGGTTTATAATATTAAACTCTTGGGTTTATTAGTTCTTTTGGTTTATAATATGAATAATCGATCAATGTCATCCATGATCAAATGTGACATTCTGACAAATATTGTCTCGATATGAAAATCACCCATGGCCGACCCTGGTCATAGTTGGTCCAACGTTGCATTGTGACAACAATTCTCTCAATGTTTAAATCAATTCCCTTGGGTTCACCAATTTCTTTTGGTTTATAATTTGTTGGGTGATGGTTGTCCCTTAGGTTCACCAATTCCTTTGGTTTATAATATTAAACCCTTGGGTTTATTAGTTATTTTGGTTTATAATATGAATAATCGATCAATGTCATCCATGATCAAATGTCACATTCTAACAAATATTGTCTTAATATGAAAATCACCGATGGCCAACCTTGGTCATAGTTGGTCCAACGTCGCTTTGTGACAACAATTGTCTCAATGTTTAAATCAATTCCCTTGGGTTCACCAATTCCTTTGGTTTATAATTTTTTGGGTAATGGTTTTCCCTTGGGTTCACCAATTGATTTGGTTTATAGTATGAAACTCTTGGGTTTTTTAATCTCTATTGTTTTTAATATTACCCTTAGCCTTATTCATACCTTGGGTTTTTAATATTTATCCCTTAGGTCCACTGACTCCTTTGGTTTATAATATTAAACCCTTGGGTTTATTAGTTCTTTTGGTTTATATTGTTAATCACACATTCGGTTTATTACTCTCTTGAGTTTAAAATACTAATTCTCAGGGTTTGTTAATTTCTTAGATTTTTCAGTTTAAAATATTAATTCTTGGGGTTTATTAATCTTTATTGTTTATAATATTCATCCGTTAGGTTTATGATATTTATCCCTTGGGTTCGCTGGTTCCTTTGCTTTATAACATTAAACCCTTGGGTTTATTAGTTCTTTTGGTTTATAATGTTAATAATCTCGTTGGTTTATTAATATCTTATGTTTAAAATACTGATTCTTATGGATTATTAATTTATTAGGTTTTTTAGTTTAAAATATCAATTCTTACGGTTTATTAATCTCTTGTGTTTTTAATATTGATCCCTTATGTTTATAATATTTATCCCTTGGGTTCACCAATTCCTATGGTATATAATATTTGAACCTTTGATTTATGATGACATTGGGTTTGTATTATTAATTATCTCTTGGGTTTATTAATATCTTCACTTTAAAATAATAATTGTTAGGGTTTATTAATCTCTTAGGTTTTTTGTTTTAAATATTTTTTGATATGGTTTATTACTCTCGTGAGTTTAATATTATTAATATATTAATATATATTATAAATAAATATTCAAATATTTATTAATAATGATTATTAGTAATATTATAATAATATTATTAATAATATAACAAACTATGATATAATATATATTATTAATATATTATTAGTTCTTTTGGTTTATTAATAATATAACCATCTATGATATTAATATATAAAAAAAATATTAAAATATTATATATTATTTATATTATTTTATATTAATAAATATTATATATATTTCAAGTTAATTTATAATATGTATATAGTTAATATTATTAATATATTAATAAATGTTTTTAATATATATTATTAATACTTATTATAATATTAATAATATATATAAAATATTTTTGTATATATTAATAATATTATAATATTACTAATAATCATTATAAATAAATATTCAAATATTTATTAATAATGATTATTAGTAATATTATAATATTATTAATATATATTATTAATAATATTATAATATTTTAATATTTATTTAGTAATATTAATAATATTATAATATTACTAATATTATAATATTACTAATAATCATGATAAATAAATATTCAAATATTTATTAATAATGATTATTAGTAATATTATAATATTATTAATTATATAAACAACTATGATATAATATATATTATTAATATATTATTAGTTTTTTTGGTTTATTAATAATATAACCATCTATGATATTAATATATAAATAAATATTAAATTATTATATATTATTAATATTATTTTTATATTAATATATATTATATATATTTCAAGTTAATTTATAGTATGTTTATACTTAATATTTTTAATATATTAATAAATAATTTTAATATATATTATTAATACTTGTTATAATATTATTAATATATATAAAATATTTTGTGATTTTAATCATAATTAATATATTTAATATATTAATATTCTTATTAATATATAATATATATATTTCAAATTAATATGATAAAATTATTATATATAATATTTATTTATTGATATATAAATTAATGTGATGGGTAGTGGATATAGGCCTATCGGCGTATATCAACCACATTGGTAAATGTGGTTGTAAATATATTTTATATACGTCTATTGGCGTATATCAACCACATTAGTTTTTACTAATGTGGTTGTGCTAGTTATGAATGATATCGAAATGTCCTTGCCTACGGCGTTAGGACCAGTTTTTGCAAATTTGATAGGATTGAATCTGGAAACCTTCGGAAGGGATTCGACCAGGATTAGAAATTAAATAACTCCACTTTCCAGTGAATGTCTTAATATGCAAATTTAATTAATTTAACTCACAAAATTCCAGCGATTGACTTAATAGGTTTAGGGACAATTTCCATTTCCAGTCATGGGACAAGAAAGCTCTGCGACAAAGACTGAAATTATTCATCGGATCATTCAACTCTCGCCTCTAATGGTGGACGCTCACAATTAAGGTATGCTAGAGATGAGTTGTTGGATTTATAGTTCCATGTTAAGGAGGAAAATTGGGTAAAGGTGACGACATGCTCTCAATAAAGGCGACGAGGTCGTGACCATGGAGGCACTCGAAGTCTTTGAGGAATTTGGCCGGGTCAAAGCCTAGGTTATTTGCAGAAAAATATAGTTGATGTCATCGCATGCATGCTGAAAATTTCCCAGGCTGCCAGCTGAAGGAAGGAACCAGTAATGAGACTGTGGGATTCCTCTTCGGGCTCGCCATGGGCTGGAGTCAATGCCAGAATCTACTACCTAAATTCATGGGTTGATAGTTTGCGGTGTTGATGGAGATGCTTCTTGACATTGAGGATGACTCACGGTGGCACTTTGATAGTGACGACGAGGATGCTTGCTTGGGATTGGAGACAAATCATTTTGAAGTAGGGCAGGAGCTATGAATGATTTCCAGAACCCACGACTGCAGGCACATGCAACCGCAGAGCCAGAGTCAGAGCCTGCATGGGTTGCCGTTGGGGACCTAATGGTGGACGCTCTTCTCCCACGTCTCAATGGTTTAGAAGGGCCGAGTCCCAATATTGTAACAATGGAAGATCTCTTTACAAGATTTAATTACACAGAGTCCTGCTGCTGGGAAGAATAATTATTTGTGATTGTGGCGTTCGAGAGTTATTTGATGTCGATAGAGGAGGAAATCATGGTGGAAACAATGGAGGAAACGGGGAGGCCGAGGAAATATGACAACATATCAACTTCTTTCATGTCCATCCCAATTACTGTTAGATTGTAAGATTCTGGTTAACTTGCCATAGCTATTCATTTCCTCTAACTAAAACATATTTCTAGGCGTTGAAAGTAAAAGGTTGAGCATGGTATGTATGAGCATTATTCTCGACATAGTACCTATAAATTAGATACTGTTACAATCTATTGTCTTATTTAAACTTTAGTGTAACAATATTGTAGGACAATATAATGCAATCATATTCCTTACAAGAGTATCAATGCTTTGGCTGAATATGAAGAGCATTATTGCAAGAAATACTCTCCAGTTCAAAAATATTTTAAGATGCCTCCTTGTCTCGTGGTGAACACATGTATGAGGCAAGAGTAATAATTATTTTGGGAAGATATTCATATTATACTATTTGTAATACCCTATATTTGATCAATTTGTGGTTGAAAATATGGATATGAAACACACTACTTCTCTTAATTCAAATCAAAATTTTGGGAATCGCCTCCAAGGTTTAAAGTGAAGAGATGGAGGCAATACAATCTTGGCTACCCATTGAAATGATTAAAATACCCTAAGATCCACAAAGCTTGAAACTGTGCTCTGATACCATGTGTAAAGCCCAAAATTTTATCAATTAATAATCATTAACAAAATTGATACTACACAATCTAGCGTGAAATTTTGGAAGCAGAATATATTAATTCACTATTGAATACTTACCCGGAATTGTGTTTGAAGATGTTCCTGACCCACCATGGCTCCTGCTTCCATTACCAAACCACCATTTTCCTCCCAGCCTATCTGGGGTCAACCTCTTCGGTCCCCAGATCCAGAAGAAAAGTCTTCTCGCCCTCGTACCCAAAACTCCAATAATGATCAAGATCACTCTATGACTCTGTTAAAACTCACTGCTTAGGTTTCCCACAGTTAGAAATCCTCTGACAGCATCTGGTTCAATTTTCCCACCTCACTCGCCCATGCCCATCAAGTTTCCCCCTTCTCATTTTATACACAAATCTCCTTTCAAGATATTAAATATCCTCTTTTAATAAATATCTTAGTCAAATCCCCTTTCAAGACATTTATTAAAATATCCTCTTGTAATAAATATCTTAGTCAAATCCCCTTTCAAGATATTTATTAAAATATCCACTTTTAAATAAATATCTTAGATTTATATTAAAATATTATTATTCAAAAATATCTTGGATTCCTAAAATATCTTGGATTTATTTTAAAATATCATCATTTAGTAAATATCTTGGATTTATTATTAAATATCATCGTTTATTTGCATAAGTCAATGCTTTTACTTTGCTTTGAACAATATATTAGTTATATTATGATAGTGGTAGGTATAACTTTTACCTCACAATACATTCATTATATTCTGGTGAGTTAGGTATTTACTCAATACTTCAATAATTCAGTCATTACCCTACACTGAGACTTTTCATAATTGATTAGTGCATATACTAGTGCAGTACAAGTGATACATGCATATGTAGCTATCATATGCATATCTCATATGCATGCTAATATTTCTATGTTCCTTATAACTCGATTGGGTTCATTACAATCTGCCAAGAAACCTTACACAAATATAATTATTTATTCGAACAATTTCACGCTAACAATTCCTGTTTATTTCCAATTGTTCTTCTTTGATATATAATATAGCCTTTCCTTTAAAATTTTGCACTACGGAAAGAATAGATGGATCTTCTTTTCTCAGAGCTTGAAAAAGGTACACTGTTATTTCTACATTTCATATGATATCGAAATGATTCTTATTCATTGATTCTTTACCTCAAAATGTTGAAATAAATCCCTATTGAATACTAAATCTATTGCTTGAAATATATAAAATAGTCTGAAATTATCCACATGGAAAAGTTCAACTGCAAAATTGAAGTTACTTGTCCTCCTTCTCCATTTTCTGCATTACTGAAATGATCTTCCAATAAATACATAGTAAGTATAAGGGCAATGAAGAGTGAAAAACTCAGGGTGAAGTGTGTAAAGATCAGAAAGACAGAGGCACAAGTCATAGCTTCAGTAAGCAAGTAATATAGAATGGGAGTTTGAATATAAACCATTCTCCATAGGTTGTTCATATTGAAATTCCCATATCTCTGGAAATGAATGTTGCATAAATGTAGGAAGACACTAACATCCACTATCAGAAGTAGCACATGATTTACTGACTAAGTTTCAAAACTTTACAAGAGAACATGAATTCAGATAATGAATATTGAGAGCCCAACACTTTGTTCCATTCAAATTTTCTATCTTAAGATTGTTTTTGGTTTTCTTCCTCTTATGAACAACAAAGAGTTATGTATTTGTTTAAATATGCTAACATATAAAAGCATTCAAGGGTTTTCTCAATTCTGATGCCTTCAATACCTTTAGAACCATGTTAAATTTCATCCAGGGTAGATATCAATACTTTCCTTTGATTGGATAGGGGTGGACACTTTCTTCTCACTGATTTCATCATACTTCTATTTCTTGGTTTAATTCGAAATTCTCTTTTGAGATCAGATTCAAAACCTCAACTTCTACCTTCTCTATCCATGTATCCATGCCTGTAATAGTGTAATGCCCACTTAACAACTTTGTTTCCATGTTTATCCCTGTGTTGTCATTAAAATGCAGAGTGGAATTGCGGAGGGGGTGCTTGGAAGTAAGTGGTTTTGCGCTGGAGTCCCCGCAATTCACCACATGCTAACAGGTAGAATAAATGGTTTTGGAGAAACAAGATTGCGGAACCCCCCTTCGATAAAATTCAAATAACTTAGGGGTCTGCAATTAATATTAGTCGTTGATCCTTTGAATACCAACGCTGGTCACTAGAAACTCCCTACATTTTATGTCCAGTGGACATTTGAAGCAAAGCTTTAGTAAGAGCTAGCAAACCATTTCGAGGAATTTCAACATCAGAATTCAGTATCACCACATTAATGTCACTAGAAGGCAAATAAAACCTCGCCTCAAATAAACCAAATAATTTAGCTTGGCATTTGGGCCATATAGATTTGATGACTTCTGAAGCACATGCTACTGCAGTTGTGTGTGTTGTTTGCTACTCCGAAGTTGGTAAATAAAATGGCAAAAGCTTGTAATTTCATGAAGAAGCGATATCCAGCGGAAAGAATCAATCCCCTTGATCTCCTCTTATTCTGGAGTTGGAGCTTGAACTAGGGAGATTTTCTTGGGACTAATCATCTCCTCCTCTGGGATATCTAGATTATGGAAATCTAAGGATAAATACTCCTTCACCTCATCATCATTTGATTCCCAGTGCACATATCTTTGCCTGCCACTAATCTCCCTCCTGAACACTATATAAATCATCCATCCATGTCGATGATTCAAAGATAAGATGAATTCTATTCTTTTGTTTAGGAAAGAAAACTCTTCGTCTTATCAACGATAGCAGTAGGTTGAGAGGTTTTAATGGCGGATTTGGGCTTCTTGGACTCCTTGATTTTTTTGGTGTGAAAAGGTGCGGTGTATATTGCTTGGTCAAGCGATATGTCAGTTGGACAGGGGGAATTGTCGCTTTGTTGGGTTCGGGTCAAGCGATATGTCAGCTGGACAAGGGGAATTGTCACTTTGTTGGGTTCTGGTCAAGCACATATATCACAACAACAAACATTTGTATCTTAGTTATATAAGCCATAGTCTAAATAGACTGATTTTTCGCCCTGGAAATCATGTAAATTCTAGTAAGATTTTAAGAAATTCCGGTAGGGATATTTGTAAATCCACATTATAACTATCAAACTTTAATATTTTGGGTGCCCTAGAGGTTTTTGATAGTGTTGAATCCATTTCAACCATCAAAATCATGATTCAAACATTGTTACTATAAGATTTATTATTTTTTTGGCCCAGATTTCGACTAATTTTGACCGTCCGAGAAATTCCTCTATCTCGTTAGATAACTTCGTTATATAAACTAACACATTTCAATTACGTTGATGTGTTGTGTGTTCTTTATGTTTCTCCCTTGGCTTGGCATGTGTGTTGAACTTCGTGTTATGACATCCAACTGCTCCATGTGCTTTTTTGTTTTCAGGCTATGGAAAATATCCCACATCTACAATGAGAATAGAACTTCACGGGGTTTATATACTCCAACAGTCCCACTTCCCAATAGTGTTTTGAGCAGTACATCACTTGTGGGCTCCTCTCTTGGCTTGAGACTTGGAAAAATATAAAATTAAATAAAAATGGAAAATATAAAATATAGAAAAATGGAGAAAAAATAAAATTAAAAAAAATGGAAGAAAAGGAAAATATAAAATATAGAAAAACGGAGAAAATAAAACTAAAAAAATGTGGAAGAAACAGAAAATATAAATTATAAAAAAAATGGAAGAAAAAGAAAAATATAGAAAATGGAAAATATAAAATATAGAAAAATGGAGAAAAAATAAAACTAGAAAAAGAAAAATATAGAAAAATGGAGAAAAACATATAGAAAAAAGAAAAATATAGAAAAATGGAGAATAACGTATAGAAAAAAGAAAAATGGAGAAAAAACATATAGAAAAAAAGAAAAATATAGAAAAATGGAGAAAAACATATAGAAAAAAGAAAAATATAGAAAAATGGAGAAAAAAATATAGAAAAAAGAAAAATATAAATATAAAAAAAAAAAATGGAAGAAAAAGAAAAATATAGAAAATGGAAAATATAAAATATAGAAAAATGGAGAAAAAATAAAACTAGAAAAAGAAAAATACAGAAAAATGGAGAAAAACATATAGAAAAAAGAAAAATATAGAAAAATGGAGAATAACGTATAGAAAAAAGAAAAATGGAGAAAAAACATATAGAAAAAAAGAAAAATATAGAAAAATGGAGAAAAACATATAGAAAAAAGAAAAATATAGAAAAATGGAGAAAAAAATATAGAAAAAAGAAAAATATAAATATAAAAAAAAAATGGAAGAAAAAGAAAAATATAGAAAATGGAAAATATAAAATATAGAAAAATGGAGAAAAAATAAAACTAAAAAAAATGGAAGAAAAAGAAAAATATAGAAAAATGGAGAAAAAAATATAAAATATAGAAAAAGAAAAATATAAAAAATTGGAGAAATAAATATAAAATATAGAAAAATGGAGGAAAATTATAAAAAATGGAAGAAAATTATAAAATATAAAAAAATAGAAGAAAAGAAAAATATAGAAAAATGGAGAAAAAAATATAAATATAGAAAAATGGAGGAAAAATATACAAAATGGAAGAAAAATATAAAATATAGAAAAATGGAGAAAAATTATAAAATATAGAAAAATTGAGAAAAATATAAAACTAAAAAAATGGAAGAAAAAGAAAAATATAGAAAAATGGAGAAAAAAATATAAAATATAGAAAAAAGGAGGAAATATATAAAAAATGGAAGAAAAATATAATATAGAAAAATGGAAAAAAAATATAAAATATAGAAAAATATAAAACTAAAAAAATGGGAGAAAAATATAAAATATAGAAAAATGGAGAAAAAATATAAATAAAATATACAAAAATGGAAGAAAAATATAGAAATATAGAAAAATGGAGAAAAAATATAAAATATCGAAAAAAGGATATAAAATATAGAACTAGAAAATTGGAGAAAAATATAAAACTAAAAAAATGGAATAAAAATATAAAATGGAGAAAATGGAGAAAAAATATAAAACTAAAAAAATGGAATAAAAATATAAAATGGAGAAAATGGAGAAAAAATATAAAACTAAAAAAATGGAAGAAAAATATAAAATATAGAACTAGAAAAATATAAAATATAGAACTTAAAAAATAAATAAAAATAAAAAATATAGAAAAATGGAGAAAAATATAAAATATAGAACTGGAAAAATGGGAAGAAAAATATAAAATATAGAACTAGAAAAATGGAGAAAAAAATATAAAATATAGAATTAAAAAAATATAAAATATGGAACTAGAAAAATGGAGAAAAAAATATAAAATATAGAACTGGAAAAATGGAGAAAAATATAAAACTAAAAAAAATGGAAGAAAAATATAAAATATAAAACTAGAAAAATGGAGAAAAATATAAAACTAAAAAAAAATGGAAGAAAAATATAAAATATAGAACTAGAAAAATAAAATTCGGCTAACCTTGAATCCTGTTGTAGAAACTGGAATTAATTATCCTAATTGTTAAATTAATTCTTAACAATTTATTTATTGTTAGCTACAGAAATACTAAATCAATCACACTGCAACCTACACAAATAAACTGCGGAAGAAAACAAATGTTGGAAGAAATACATGCAAACAAAAAAATAACATCATTATTTTTGGACCAATGTCCCCTGAAAAACCCAAATTAGGAAAACCGATGTAACAGTTGAGGGTTTTAATATTATGCAATAGTGAAATATCTGAGTACAACTGGATGCCCGAACTGGAAATCCTACAGAAAAAAAATGGCAAGAAAATATAGTGAGGAAATTTCTCACTCCATAAGCGAATTCGAGCAATGACTTCAGCTCGAAATGGAGCCGTCCAAACTGCCTCTGCACATTCTCTATGTCAACCTCACGTAGTCTCTGTGAAAATTCCAAGATCTAAATAGATCTAAGGAAACCTACTGCAACCACTGAGTGTACTTCTCCTATTAAGTAAATTACATTACATAATTAATTCAAACCTAAATTATTGAAGCAACTACTGAAGCAGGCTACACTAAAATGGATTCAGAAATAGGGAAACTAGACAAGGGAATAATTCACACATATGACACCTTTATTTTAGACTAAGTCCCCGGAAAAACCCAATGCCGGAAAAACAGTGCAATAGATATGAGGGTTTTATTATTATGCAATAACAATATATGAATACATCTTTGAATACCCTCAAGGGTTATTCAGTTACAGAGAGAAATATTGGTATAAGATATGCGAGAAATACCTCACTCAATCACTAAGTCTTTGACTGATCCGAATGAAAGAAAAACTACCCTAGACATGTTGTTCACAGCCTCTGCGCAGATCCAACGTTGGAACTTCCAGCCACTGTGTCATCCACTTCTAGGCTCAACATTAGCCCTCATCGAAGTTGTTTTTCCTCTGTGGATGCTGAGGAACAACCTTCTTGTGCCACTTTCTTGATCCCAACCTTCAAAACTAATCCACCAAAAAAATTTTGAAACCTATGGCTCTGCCTTTTATTGCTTCTGCATGAGCCTACGTAGTCACTGCATCAACGCCTTCCTTCAACACTGGCTAGGATAGATCACCTCTGCCTCTCTCTGAATGATGCTCCGCCAACTAAGAAAATATTCAACCTCGGATGTTATCTCTGCCCCTCACTGCTAAGATATCTAGCTCGAATTTCTCAGCAAACCACACCCTAGAAATTTTGATCTTATATCAATTCAGTGTCTTAGTGTGTTTTCCAAATGACCCTCAAGCCTTCCTTTATAGTCTTCTCGTTGACAAATCAATGGCCCAGATTAGATGTCTATTCGATGGTTAAGATTAAAACATGAATTGATCTTCATTCTCTAGAAGATTCACACTCTGTTTTATTAATACCCTTTAATTATTTAATTTGGTCCCCATTAAAATAATTAATTATTTTAATAAAACATGAACCGAGTGAAATTTCCACAAACAGTTTCTGGGTTCTTTGGAATACAAGTGTCTAAGCATCCACACCAAATTTGAGACTTATAACACTTTCTAATGCTACGAAAATCAACAATCCCTCTTAGCGAGGAAAGTGCTCTATCTATAATGCCTGCTACATACTGCTCTATCCCTGAAGCATCCTCCACACTGCTGAAGTCCGTCAGCCTCTACGCTGTTGCTGCCACTATATTGCTGCTCATGATACTACCACTATCACTGCTGCATCTATATTGCAAATCCCTCTCAAGCGTTGCATTTGCTATGCTACTAGCACTGTCACTGCGAACACTGCATCTGCACTGCAACTAATCTGTTGAGAGAAACAACTGAAAACTCACCCAAAACTGAATGAGTGTTCAGCGGATGCACCTCAATGCTGAAGAATATGACTGCTAATACCTACTGCACTGTCCCTCTGATGCTCTGCGTTGTTGCTGCTCTGCACTGCACTGCACCACTGTGCACTGCGCTGATGCTGCTATGTTGTTGTTGCCTCTGCTCTGCGCTGTTGTTGCTCTGCACCACTGCGCACTGTGTTGCTGCTGCTACGTTGTTGTTGCCTCTGTTATGAGCTGCCCAAAAAATGAACGTTGATACCCACTCCACTAATGTCTCCACTACTCCTTAGCTCCACTGTCTACTCCTCCATCCTGTTACTATTTATCATGGGATCTCGTAGCAAGGTATGATCCATGAGGTGGGCTCCTCAAGGATCCTTCACAATTGAAGATAAAATAACTGCAACTCAATATCACCCCACTTTCGACTAGGAGAAGCATGGACACTCATTGCCACCTCATCCTTCTCGATTCTCATGGCTGCAACCTTTGGGACATTCTTCTCATATTTTTCCTTCTTCTTTAGAGGAAACTGAGATGGATAGTGGCCCATCTCGCCACATCTGAAGCACTTGACCTTTGAAACATCACGCTTTAGTTTCTGTTTCGCTTGTTTTCCCTTCGATGCAAGGGTTGTGTTATCCTCTTCCTCCATGGATTTCGATATGCTTCCACTATTGCCATCAAGTTTTCACTTGATGCAGTCTCTCCTCAACTCTTCCTCCTGAAAATTTGCCCACAAGTACTCCCAACTCGGTAATATTTCCCAACCTAGTATGCTCTCGACAAGCACCTATCACTCCTCCGTGACACCGTTAAGGGCCATTTGTACCATGGTTTCAGTTGTAGGTGTAGCACCTACTGTGGACAGCTGATCACGAACCTACTGAAACCGCATAAGGTATGAAGCCACGCGCTCCCCTTTCCGCATCTGGATCATATAGAGATTCTGATCCAAGTACAACTTCTGCTACTTGGAAGATCCCTCATATAGGTCATGCAAAGCTACCCACATCTCTCTGGCAGTATTCTTGCCAGCCAAATGTGAGACGTTGTAGTCCATGGCACCATGAAGTCACAACCTCTTTGCCTTCGCCATATCAGCCTTGTAATTCTTGTTTTGAGCTGGATCTGTAGGTACAACTACCACATTCTCCACGAAAACCTTCAAATCATATTCATCTAGAAGAAACATAGCTCGTTCCTTCTAGATCATATAGTTGGAGGGGCCCTACAACCGATCTTGATCACGAAGTCCGTGAGATGGCACCTCAACTGAAAAACTGTTGAATTTGCTCCCTCTTCCTCCCTATTGCGTAGTTCCTGGAGTTGTAAGTTTTGTAGCTCCTCTATTGCTCTGCAACTGAGAAATGTTGATTTCCTCTGCTAGGAAATCACTAAGGAATAAATTCACCAAATATATGTTGTTGATTCCTTCTAACACTTTTCTACCTAGCAACAGCTTCAAAAAATTGTGTCCTTCTGTCTTCTGTGTGGAGGCTCTGCGCTACACCCTCTGCCTCAACAAGATCTCAATTCGGGAAGTCCTCTCTTTCTCAACTCTCTCAGAGAGAGACTACCATGAAAATCTCAGCCCTGCTGGCCAGAACTGCACAATCCTTCAATGGATTCATTCTTCTACACTACAACAACAATGACCTTCACTTCAGAAATCAGATCTGTCCTCCTTGTTTGAGATCAATCCTATGATACCATGTGAAAATTCCAAGATCCAAACAGATCTAATGAATCCTACTGCAAAAACTGAGTGTACTCCTATTAAGTAAATTACATTACATAATTAATTCATATTTGAATTATTGAAGCAACTACTGAAGAACCTTACACTAAAATTGATTCAGAAATAGGGAAACTAGACAAGGAAATCCTTCACACATATGACACCTTTATTTTGGAATAAGTCCCTAAAACCTAACGCAGGAAAACCGGTGCAACAAATCTGAGGGTTTTATTATTATGCAGTAGCAATGTTTGAATACATCTCTGAATACCCTCAATGGTTATTTAGTTATAGAGATAAATAATGGCAAAAGAACATGTGATAAATACCTCATTCAATCACCGAGTCTCCGGCTGAGTCTCCAACACTACAACTTCCAGCCATTGTGTCACCCACTTCCAAGCTCTACATTAGCCCTCCTCTAATTCGTTTTCCCTCTATGGATGCTGAGTAACATCCTCCCGATGCGACTTTCTGAATCCCAGCCTCCGAAACTAATCCACTAACAAAATTTTGAAACCTCTACCTCTGGCTCTGAGCTGATTTTGTGTGATCCTACACAATCACTGCATCAAACCTTTCCTTTAATGCTAGATATTCTATATCATCACTACCTCTCTCTGAGTGATGCTCCACTGGCTGAGAAAATATTTCTCTTCGGATGTTATCTCTGCCCCTCACTGCTTAAATCTCTAGCTTGAATTTCTCAGCAAACCATGCCCCAGAAATTTCGATCTTAGATCAATTCAATGTCTCGACGTGTTTTAGAAATGACCCTCAAGCCTTCCTTTATAGTCTTCTCGTTGAAAAATCAACGACATAGATTAGATGTGTAATCGTTGCCTAAGATTAAAACATGACTTTATCTTCGTTCTCTAGAATATTCACACTTTGTTTTATTAATACCCTTTAATTATTTGATTTCCCTAATTTTAGACTAAGGGTCCCCATTAAAATAATTATTTATTTTAATAAAGCATGAACCGAGTGGAATTTCCACAAACGGTTTCTAGTTCTTTGGAATACAAGTGTCTAAGCCTCCACACGAAATTTGAGACTCGGAGCACTTTCCGATGCTACAAAAATCAACAGTCTCTGTGTCACCCAACATGGAACTGCATCACCTCAAGTTGTCTCATTAGTTATTGGCCTCTGGAAACTCTGCCCCAGCTTCCGACATTGAATCACTGCTTCTCCCCAACATATACGAATTTACCCACTGAAGCTATTGCGCTGCCACTACTTCAGACTCATTGTGGCTTCTTTATGTCTGCAAATGCACTCACCAGATTTGGAATGCCACCTCCGGCTTCACTGTCTATTCACCTATCTCACAGCTTCGACCTTACTAAATCTCTCTCCAGCAAAATAACACTACTACTCTAGAAATATATTTCCTAGTAAAATCGAACAACTCAAATGTTTCTTCTCCAAGCCCCATCAATTCTCTTATAATCTTCTGTTGAGACTTCAACGACCAAGATTAGATCTTAATCGATGGCTAGGATTAACTTGAAATTGATCCATGTGATCCTATAGAACATTCACACCATGACTTAATTATTTATGATTAGTTAATCATATTCCCTAAGTTTATATGTATGAAGTATTTAAAAGCTGACTAATAATCTAATTAAGTCGTCTCTAGGTGGAATTCCATAAACAACTTTTGGGTTTTGGAGAACTCATGTATTCTAACCTCTCCACAAAATTTCAAGGCTAGAACATGATGCAAGAGCATTAGGCTCAGGAAATTCTTTGTATTTTAAAAGACATAGGGGTCTTGTGTTTTTAAGGAAGTTGGGTTCATTAATGTAATTATTAATGTTTTGAGTGATTTTAAATAGGAATTAATTAAATATTGAGAGGAATTTTGTAAATGTTCTCGAATGTTGAGAACATGAGAGAATTAGGACAGTTGAGAGCTCATAGGGATTGAAAGATTTGGAAATTAATTGTAGATTTTTAAATTAGGAATTAGTTCATGATTTATGAGATGAAAGAGGATTCTTCGGGGTTAGTTGAAATTATTAAGAATCTGAACCAGAATTGGTTCATAGAATCATTTGTATAAATTGTAAAGCCTCATAGGTAGAAAGAGAGTAGGTTTTAGACAGAGAGGGGTTTGTTGTTGTAAGCCTACGGGAAAATTTGACAGAAAGGCCACTGATTAGAATATCAGGCCAGAGAGAATAAATCTTTGTAATTGTTTGGCTGTATATATACAGAGAAAATTTCAATTCTAAAGTGAGTGATTATGCGTTGATTGATTCAATTTATAACTAGTGTGAAAATCAAAGTTTGGCACAATATATATATGTGTGCAAGTGAATCGGACAAAATCAAAGGAATTCCGTTATTATGAGACTGTGTGTTTAAGAAGTTAAATATTCAAATAGAATTGAATTTTGAATGGATGGCGTATGTCAAGATTGAGCATCGATCACAGAATGGATCGATGCCTCTAAAAAGGAAAATTGATCTTTCAAATCATTGAACAAGTCACGATGTGTAGAGTAAGAAGATTAGAGGATTCGTAAAAGCGTTTCTGTATAGATGGATGTTCTCGGCTAGTTTTCAGGCCAGATGATTTTAGCTTGCGCTAAAACCTCCATCTCAAAACTTTGAATTTTTTTTTAGACGTGCTTCATTTACACGTTCTGTAGATTATGAGAATGTGGAATTAGATGGAAACAAGCATAAATCATAGACATGAGGAGGTAGCAATTGATGGATTTCTCAAAGGTTTTACCATATACAATAGAGGTGCATTAAAGCCAGAAATAGAAGCTTTAAGAGAAGAACGGAAATGATATTGGTTTGAGCAACAAAATTCTTGGTTGAAATTGGGCAAATAAACTTGGACGTGTTCAAGAAACTGATGGTGAATCATTAAAATAATATAACCATGAAATGGAACAATGACAGAAAAAATTGGGGAGATCTCTGTTTGCAACCGATCAGATTTTGAAATTGGCATAGTCGTGGAATTATTTCAAGTTGGAACCATGGTTTTGTTCGAATTCATGAGTTGAATAAAGAAAGAAAAAAATATGAATCGATGGCGCAGATAAATGGAGGGAAGCAGTTTTATAAAATTGCAGTGGTATTATCACATAGATTTAAAGAGGTAAGTAGTATTTCTGGAAATAATGAGATAGCATTAAGAGGATGACACATTGCATTTCAAAACTGGCTATTTTGCATGAATATAAAAATGTTAAATGGCATGCATGTTAAAATGTGATTTCTGTCAGATGCATGAGCGTTAAGATCGACGGTGTAAAAGGTATGTTTGAAATAGCATGGCCCAATTTATATATATATATATATATATATATATATGGTGGCACTTGAGTTTAAACTTAAGTGTGAAATTTTAAGCGTGGACCGGATATATTTATGATTGGAAATTTGGGTTTTTATCCAAAGTAAATTTCGTAGATTCGAAATTCTAAAAATGGGTATTAATTATGGTTGGTAACCATAATTATTAAGAAAAATTCCGAATAAGAAGTAACCGTTATTTGGGTTGATATGCATGTGGATGTGAATAATTAAATTGAAGATGCATTTGTGGGTTTTCGCAGCTTTGGCTGTGTCATTTTTGGTATCAGAGATGGAAAATCTCTTTTGAATATTTTTTTTTTTGTAATTTAAATTCATGCGTGATGAAGGAAATAAGGGAAGCTCGGATTTTAAATCTAATTGACAGAAGTTGTATATTTGAACATATATGTAGTGAAAGCATGATAATGAGGAAATTCAAATTTGCAGAATATGGGTTTAAAAGAAAATGTGCTTTGAAGATTTGAATATGATAGACAACATGCAATGTAGCAGAATATTGGAGAAGAATTTGCAGAAGCAAGGAAATAGAGAACAATCCATTCAAATGCAAATGAGTGGGGAAACAAGATCACACAGAGATCTTGAAGGTAAGATGATAATTTTTATTTTAACTCTGGTTTGAAGATTACGTTTGCAGAATTTAGGTTACAAACAGTTTAAAAAATCTCAGCAAAAGAAGATCACAGCCTTATGAGCAGTGATGAAGGAAGCTGGTAAGAGTTTCTGAGTGAAACCAAAGTGTGGAGCAGAACCTTGAAGAATTTCAACAGAGGTTGGATAAAAAGGACAGTTGTGTTCTTAAAAGGTGCAAATGAGTTGAAGTCTAGAAGGAGCAGAGAGGAATGCTCAAGAGGTTCCAGAGAATAGAGGACAAGTTCTTGCCAAAGGACCAAGTTCAAGGGAGAGAATCTTGGTGAGGTAAGTGACAGCAGGGAGGACTTACTGTTGTAGAGGCTTTAGTATAGCTCATGGTGAATGAGTGAGGAACTCATGAAGATAGAGATGGAGAATAAGATGACTACTGATAGTCATAGAAGAGATAGCAGCGGTTTTGAGAGAAACCACAATCGAAGACAAATGAAGAAAGAAGATGCCAAGGAAAATGGCATACAGAGACATTTGACTGATGAAGAATATGAGAGGGAGAAGGGTGAGATAGCAGTTCACCTTGAGTTATTGATGAAATTGTTGCAGAGAAATAAGAAAGACCAGAGATATGGTTGGACCATGAGGAAGAAAGTGAAGTGGCAGAGGCTACAAGAAAAGAGGAATCAGCAGGTGAATATGCAGTTAGCAGAAGAGTTGAGAAATCTTGAGTAGATGATGAGTGTAAAATTGGGATGTGAAGAATTCAGAGAAACAGAGTCAGAAATGGAAGTTTCCATTTATAGACTAGAACAGGGTGAAATTATGGGAGAAAATGAAGATTGGAGATCTGTGAAAGATCTTATGAATTATTGTGAGAATTCAAGACAACAAGAAGTTTACCTTGTTGAGGAAGGGGTTATTGATGATTTCCTGAACTGTTGGGAAAGTTTAGATCAGTAGGAGGATGTAAACCCTTGTGTTTTTGTAACTAATGATGTGATTACAAGTTTTGCAGAGGATGAGAAATCTTTTGAAACTGTCAAAAGTATGGAATAATATCTTTCAGAAGATAAATACTCTGAAGCAGAGAGTAATGATGAAGAATGTCTCTTGAATGAGAAAAGCAGTGACTTGTTGCAACAGAAAAAATTTAATAATGCAATTATATTTGAAGTTGTTACAACACAGGAAGAATTTATTGTGAAAAAAGGAGATGAGATTCAGCCTGAAGAGCTGATATGTGAAGCAATAGTTGAGACTGTTGAACCATGTAATTTTCAAACTGACAATGTGTGTATAAATGTAGAAATTGTAAGTGAAGATGAAGTACTTATGAAATTTCAAAAATAAATTGAATTGCTGGAGTATTTGCTAGAAAAATCAGAGTATGACAGAGAGATTGCAGAAGACAGAGTTCACTACAATGAACAAGAATATAAATACATCATTGAAATAGATGGTGAGGAAGAGAGACTTGCTGACAGTCTCGAGAGTCCCATAGAAAATTCTTTGGGAAGATTGAATCAACATACTGATGTGTTGATAAAGGAGGAAATTTCAAGCAGCATACTTAAATGTTGCCAGAGGAAAAAGAGGCACTGAGGTCTTATGTTTTTCATTTTAATAATTTTTTTTTGAATGCAGGTTTTGTTGCTAATGTTGTAGAAACTTTGGCACAGATGAACAACCAAGTAAAGAAAGAGGAATAAATTTTTGTGGAAGTATTTAATCCATGGAACAAAGAGATTAGATTGCTGGAAATAATGATGGAGAATCAGGATTCAATACAAGAAGAGAAAGAGCTTGAAGAAGTTCAGAATGTGAAAATGCAAGAATTAGAAGACAACAACAACAAACTAAAGCAAAGAGAAGAAGATGGCAGTAAATAGTAGACTATGTATCAGTCCAATGAATTGTTGAAGAAAGAAGACAAAGAAATTGTCATAAGTAACAATCAGGAAGAAGTTATCATTTGTAGTAAACAAGAAGGTAAGGATGACATGGCGGCAGTAGCAATAAAAGTTCAGAAATCAAAAGGTAAAAGTAATAAACAGTCAGAAGATCTATTGAATAGATAAATTGAACTAATAAGAAGGATAATGATGAAACTATCTTAGAGGAAGATAGCAGTAAGAAAGCAAAGAAGCGGCAGCAAGAGAAAAACAATAACAGACTGTGAAAGTATAACCAGTGGAGAAAAGCAACATAAAAGAAGTGGGGGAGACACAGAGAAAATCAACAAACACTACAAGAAAAAAGCACATTGGTGAGGGGCGAAAATGGTCACCATAAGCTCATTGGTGAGGGTCAAAAGAGTCTTCGTCACCAAAAAGCTGAACGTCACCAAAGGTAGAGCGTCGTAGAAAGTATAGGTGTTGTGGTGACATTCAAGGTCCCGTCACAAATAATGATTTATAGTGACGAATAGTGGCTTGTCACCATTTCATATGAGCAATGGTGACGGACAATAGCTTCGAGTCACCAAAAAAAGCCCGAAACGTCACCAAAGGTTGCGTCGGCGAAAGTATAAGTGTTGTGGTGACATTCGAGGTCGAAGTCACCAATGATTTATAGTGACGGATAGTGGCCGTCACCATTTCATATGAGCGATGGTGACGGTCAATAGCCTGTCACAAAAAATTGAACGTCACCAAAGGTGGCGTACGCCAAAGTATGTGTTATGGTGACATTCAAAGTCGAGTCACGAATATTGATTATAATGACGGATAGTGACCATCACCATTTCATATGAACAACAACGATTTTTGTAATGGACCTTTCATGGCGTCACTATTGAATTGCATATATATGGCGACATTCATTGACGGAAGTCACCATAAATGCATTGGTAACATCGAGGAGTCGCGTCACGAATAGCTATAACGACAAACGGTGACCCTCACCATTTCATATAAACAACAACGATTTATGGTGACGGACCTTTAATGGTCGTCACTATTGATGCGTATATATGGTGGCGTTCATTGACGAGTCACCATTTCATATTTTGGTGAGGGTCGAAAAATGTCACCATAAGATCATTGGTGATGGTCAAAAGAGCATCCGTCACAAAAAGCGTCTTCATCATTCCCTATATGTGAATATCGGGGCACGATGGAATCGAACCACCAACCTCACGCATCGCGGTGCTCTTCCTTTGAGCTAGCACCCTTTAAATTAGAGTTTAAACTAGCAATTGCCCCTAAAGGTGCAAAGATACACCAAAGGAATAAGAACCGGGGAAAGCCTGAAAGAACTCGAGTGTCCTTGCTCCTATTTTTATTCTACGACACTCTACAAAGTATGATCTTGATCTATGACGTATTTGTCTTTGAGTGGTTCTAATTTAATAGTAAATGTTATATTAGATAAAATAAATGAATAACTAAGAGGCCTTACGGGCTAATTTTTAATTCTTACACCAAAATCTCTTAATATTCAAGTCTAAGGAACAACTCGTTCAAAGTTCAAGTAAGGAGAGTATATTTTAAATGGAAAGCCTAAAACCGAATTAAGTAGTTTACAAGCTAACATTTTGGATATAAATTCTATTCAATTTATATGACAAGTTATGCCATAACCTTGAAACTAGTTTCTTAGCTAAAAGACTTTCTTAAGTCAATAATAACAAAGAAAGATAGTCATGGCAAGCAAAATTCTCTTGTTTTTTCTAATGAGGGTGCATGTAGCTTGATAAAGGTTGTATGAGAGTATCAAACCATAAAACGAGTTTCACTAAAACATGGAAATGACAAAGTCTTGTTAAGCAACAAGGTTTAGTTGAATATGAAAAGCATCGAGCTAAATGATATAATTAAACTAAAAATGACGTAAAAAAATGAAATTGCCATCATATACCATACGGTTTGGTTATTTCTTCGGAAAGAAAGTGCACAATTGCATGATCCGGCTCCTCATCTTGATTATGTAATGGACCATCCTAAACAAAAATGTCCACATACAACAATCAATGTTATTGTATTAGTAATAATTTTAATCATAATCTATCAAAGCATGTACTATGTAGGAGAATAAATAGTAGCGGTGATCAAATTTTAAGGGCATGTCTTAATTTCAATTAGAAGGGCATATATTCATGTCACCCTTCCATAATGAAAAGCTTAAAAAAAAAACATTTCAATTGACCCGGTGTATTACTTTCACATTTCATTTTTAGAAAGACAAAACCAACAATCTTTATATTAATAAAATGTTTGTTACATATACATAGTGAAGGAGGTTCCATCTTGCATTGCTTAAATATGTCATTGGCAATGTCAACATAAAGTCTTCCCAGAAGGCATTATTATAAGATTTGGATGGATACCACTAGGATAAAGGAGATTGGAAAACGTAGGGAAGTTAGAAATAATACCCATGGAATAGGATGGAAGATGAGCAACATGATTAGACATGTTATTAGACATCTATTGTGCGATCTGTGTAGGGTTGTTGTCGGTACCAGCACCCCCTTCGTTATTCCACTCTCAACCAGCTCTCGGGGAATATCCCTACTTTGGTTTTGGAATTGCAAAGTACGGCGTTCTTTGGATGCGAGATTCAATTTCTTTATAAGGTCCTATAATCTATTCCTACGAGAGCTCTTCCAACGAAGGATATGGATCTTGTATTTGTGAACAAAAACTATTTTGAAGATAAGATTCCGGACAACATGGAGAACTACGCAATAACAAATTGACTAGAAGCATTCCTTTTCCTAATCCCATCCTGGATACTGCATAGCGAAGGGAATACATACAACTGCACGATATGAAAAATAGGTGGAGCCAACATTAACCCCAACATTATACCCTTTGAATAAAAAAAAATGAAAGTACCGGACGAGTGCAAGCAAAGGAAAAGTCACATCATACGCCCAACAGGTACGGGCGAGAAATAAAATCAAATATACGATCAAAAGTGAATTGAATCATATCGAAACAAGAAGGAGGTTGGGCACTTCTTCAATTAAAAAATAAATATACAATCAAAGTGGGTTTAAGTCAAATCAAAAGTAAGGAGAAAGAGAGTTAAACCACTTTTTGGTATTGAAATTTTCCATAAAGGTAGATTTTTTCCATAAAAGTAGAGGTTTTAAGAGTCAAACTTTTATTTGAATTTAGTTAAAGTTATATCACAGTTCATTAATAAAAAAAATTTAGGTTTGTGTTTTTATTTGAGGTTGCAAATTGAAGACAACTTTATTTGTGATATTTGGCGAGAATTCGACATTAGTTGCCAAAATAGTCGTGTTTTCCTAAAGTGGTAATGATTTGTAGGTGGGAATATTAGTTCATCGAGAGTAGCGGAATGTCGGCAGAATTGAAATTAAATATTAGAAATGGAGTTCCTTGAAGAGTTTCATGATTTGATTTTCTCAATCGGTGGTTTAGGATTCTCTAAATCATAAAATTTGTCATTTTGGTGCGGTCAATTTTATGGAAAGACCATGAAAAGTTCACAAAATTTTCTTAATAAGTATTCCTCTGTTGTATGAATTATAAAGTTTGTGAGAGCTTCATAGTGACAATAAATATGTACTTGCTTGTCCATTGTGAAAATGCTAGAGGGATTTATGTTCCAGCGCGAAGAAGAAACTAGAAACTACACGAAGAAAATAAAAAATGTAATGAACTTAATGGGGCCGAGGAGTATGAATAGGTCCTTCAAAGAAAGTTATGTAAGTTCAATGGAAGAACATAGAACTGGACATTTGAGGAGGTCAAGGAACCTTACGTAGAATTAATTCACGGGCGGAGATTTGGAAATACTTGACAAAATGAAAGTTGGGATCACATAACATCTTGCGGAGAGGGATGTGAATGAGTTTCCAAAAGATATTACTAAATATGAGTCTCCCAACATTGATGAGGATATTTGGGTTGATGTAAAGCTTTCTAATTCCCTTTGGTTGGCTTCTTCTTATGAGGCGGTAACTACATCTTTGTCTTGAAATAGTGAATTATATTGAAGGTGCAATGAACGAGAAACCGAAATATCGAGTTAATGAGTATCATTGGAGAGGTCAAATATCTTAAAGATAAGAATGGGCATGAACATCCTACTAGTAACATATATTTTCATTTGAATTCTCTAGAGGAGAATATAGGAACATGTACATCTGAATGTTCAAAAGAAAACAAACGGGTTGAAAAAGCTAGACAAAGAGGATAATCAATCCCTCCTTCTTTTTGCAAACAATTTAAGGCGAAAAGACATTCTACGAGGAAAAAAATGAGATAGTAAATGCTAATTCATGCATGTATATGACTATTTGGCGAATTAGCGCCATCTACTCAAGACAAACATTTTGTTGAAGTTGAAGAAATACGTATCATCCACCAACATTGCGGCGAGTCATGGAAGAAATGGAACACATAGGTTTCAACGGTCCTTTCAATCCTTTTGATAGCTCGGTTGGAGGCACTTTAATGGAAATTCTTATTCCAAGTACTTTACGGATGTCAAAGGGTGGGTTTGGTCAAAAAAGACAAGATTTTTTTTTGTAGGCTCATTCAATGGTGGCGAAAGAGAGTGATTTGTCGGAGATGTGAATCTTGTACGTCGGGATCTTCAACTACCTCCCATTCTTCCATGACGGAATCACCGGTTTTATTAGGAAAACATGTATCTTATAGTGGGTATCCGGATAAGAAGATATTTAACCAATTTTCTTTTATATCAAAAATATGTTTCATTCTATGCGAGTGCGAGCCTCCCTAGATGAAGGTGGAGAATACGGTAATGAGTTTGACAATAATTGGAGGCATGTTGAAAGAGCTCTTCTAAGTTTTAAACATGAAATAGATGAATATGAAATATATGGGAAAATTTAAGGTGGATTAGGTGGAAACACGGAATCAAGTAAAAGAGCGAGGAATCAATGAATAAGTGAGACACAATCTTTTGAATCCAGTGGAAAACTACTCTCAAGAATGCAACTCTCTAAATATGTGGAGTACATAAAAATGAATAAGGTATGTAATAGGAATTGTGAAAGAATACCATGGACGGAATATGGGAGATATGTTGAATGTATAGAAAGGTTAGAATCTACGCTGTGTGAGAGAATCAAGGTTAATGTGGAAAGGCCCTCGATAACATGGAAAAGAAAATTCAGCTTCTAAAAATGACGAGAGATGCTTCCCGAGAGGTCCTTCCGATGGACATGGATGGTGTGACTTCTTAGGTGGGATTATATGCCTCACGCGATTTATCTTCATCCACTTCTTGGTCGAGAATACCAAGTGATCCGCCCAACAAAGAACTTCCCAAGGGTGTGTACGGTTAGTCATCTCTAGAGATTTTTTCTCGGTTCATCTCAAATGTTCTTAGTAATCATTTCCCTTCTTGTTCTCCATTCATTAACATTTTGAGCTCTTTCTTGAATTCCCTCATCTTTAAATGGATTGTATGAGAAGCACTCTTCTCCATGTGACGTAAGGTTAGTGGACCACAATTTCTTGTGTCTTCCTTAGGTGCTACTCTCGATATGTCGGTATCTTCTCTCATAGACCATCGGTGTTTCAAAAACAAAGGGAAGATTATTGCACACAATTTATGAATTAAAGATGCATAATGTGTATCATGGGTGTTTTCTAAAGCTACGGTGTATACGGACACATCCATTTGTGAGCACCCAACTCCATCCAAAACGACATTTTTGTCTGTAGATGAAGCTTTAGCTCACACGCACGACCTTCTCGGCTTTTGTTGTGCCACTAATGAAGAGAAAATAACTAAATGCACATAATCCTTGTAGAGACCTTGCAAGTAGAAAATATATATGAGGAAATTGTTTGTTACCATGATGATCAAAATATTTATTTAAGTGAGGAAGTGAGATACCAAAGTATGAGGAAAGCATGGATTAGGGCCCATGCAGTTCATCACGAGGAAGTTCGATGCAGGTATTTGTAAATAGATCTACATTGAATGGTCCAAAAGGTGGAGAAGAGAGCGGGGTTCAAACCGGCATTGGATCGAGATTATCACTTAATTCAATCATGAAATGAAAAAGATGGAATTTTCATCATCCCCTCTTTTAGATGTCTCATTTAGAACTGTCTGATACCTACCAAGCAACAACGCCACTATAAACTCTTATGTATGACCATACTCCTCATGAAGTTGGAGAAAATATGGGTTTGAAGGAATGCACATAAAGTAAAATCCTTGTGAATGTAAAATCCTGTGAATTCCTCAGGGAGGCCCAAGAAAAATGGCAACATTCCAAATGTTTCAACCTACGTATAGCCATAGATTTCTAGAGGCCTCGTAAGGATTCAAGACTCTAAGATGTGGGGTCTAAGTAGAATGTGGGCTTATTAACTCTTCGTTTTAGGATGAGATCACAAAGAAAAAATCGAACCAAATCATATTGGGGTTGGGGGACGAAATTGCGACATACATGTTGTTTGTTTGCATTCGATTGAATAATATGTTGACTCTTGAGTCTAGAGTATGAGTAACGATAGAGTTCGGAATCGGGAATAGCTCTTTCATTGCAAAGAGCTCTTTAGATTACGATTCTTCTCCGGTTAGATAGGATGAGAAAAGAAAAATTCTTCGCCTTTGGTATTGAATATCAACCAACGGTGAGCCTCCCATTATGTTTGTTGGGTTGGAATTAAGCGGCACTCAACAACCTACATGCTCCGAGCGCTCTTACAATTAATATTCTTCAATGCGCAACATCCTTTCAAAACAACCCGAGTCAGTCGAGTCATAACGACGAGCTCGAGACTACATTCTAGACTTAAAGCAAGTTTGAATTCGGTAAATTGGTAAATTGTAATATATAAAACTAAATTTTAAAAAAAAGAATCCAGGCCGTGCCCTTCTTATAGCATTTCATAAAATTATTCAAATTTTTAAAAATACTTCTTAGAACTCAAATTTTAAATTTATTTTAAGCCAGAAATTTTGTTAAATACTTCACGTGACGTGCTGAGGGCTTGTGAGAAAACTCCCGATGTGTTCAATTTTGGTTTCTTATTTGGTAGTTGAATTACTTCTCTACTCGCATGTACTACCTTTGGTAGTTGAATTACTTAAATAAAAATCCTTATTAGAAGATAACGCAAAGAAAAGTAGAAGCCTTTGAATATGGATGGCCATCTTGATTTTATAGAGTTATAATTGAATGCTAAAGGACTAGGAATCTTGCACAACAAAATAGATGGATGGAGTGTAATAAAAAGAATTTGGATAATTTAGGTTGCACATATCTTTAAATGAAACCCTTTTCCTTTTGGATTCGAGTCTTTAATATGCAAATAAAATTTTCGATTCAACCAAAGAGCACAATATTTTGAAGTCTTAGTTGCACAAAACGGGGTAAGGACAACATTTGGAAACGGGGATGACTTCGAAATGACCACTTTCAAAACCTTTGGAACGAACGGCAGGCACTTCCACACGAGGTCCAAAGTCATGACTTAGGAGCATGAGCACACCTAATTCGGGGATGATTAAATATGGAAATGAATTGAGGCTGCAATTATACTCAATTAAACGTAAAGCAATGATTAAAATATATATAAATGACTTAGAAGTCAAACATGACAACTTTGGAATATGGTAGAATGTTGGCATAAAAACTTTGTTCATTATACATTCTCTCTCGTTCGGTTTGATGCTTTACTTCCAAGTTGGGTGTTTTCTTTGTTGGAGATAGCAATCTGTACATCTAGGTTGAACCATTAATGATGCCCACAATTAAGGGGCATGTAGCTCGATACTACGGCAACACGCGGCAAGGGAAAATATGGAGTAAATCTTAGTATGTATAATTTTCAAGACGGGGATAGAGCTAGTTTTGCTTGAGGTAGAGCGGGGGGACCTTAGCTAAAGTGTGGCACGACGAGGTGTTAAGAAATAGGAATAAACACATCTATCTTTCGAACCCTTAATGGAATCCCTCATGAAGGGGCAAGTGGCTCGGTGTTAGAGAAATCCAACCGGCCAAGGACTTTAATGTTTGAGAAATGTTTCAAGTAACCAGAACATTGTTAATTAGACAAGTAAAATTTAATAGATTTACCGGTAGTACGGAAATTGTAGAGTTTGCTTCACTTTATCTTGGAATATTTGGGTTAGCACCTCTACCTATTGCTTTACGGACTAGTCGTCGGTGAAAAAGATATCGGCTAGCGTAAGAGCTATAAAAGAGGTCTCTTTCTACCTCTAATTACCTCACATTAATATGTCAACCGAGAGCGTTTGTCATTACAAAGAGTGACTCATCCAAGGGCTCATTTGTCGGAGTAATGCTAGTAGTACGGTGCTTAAGAAATACAAGAGTAAACGGATGTAGCGAAATCAAATTACTTTAAAGAAATAAATTACACACTTAGAAAACTCAATAACTTATCGGTCGAGGGTTCGCTTGATGATAACCCATCCCTTCGAGCGATGGAAAAGGAATTAGAGCATAGATCACAAGCACAGGGCTGGGCATTGTTGCCTCTTGCTCACTACGTGTAGATCATTTCTCATGATAAACCAACAGCGCAAGTAAATGAAACGATGACGAATAAAGGATTGAACCATGATTACGAAATGGAACGACAACTCTAAATGGGCAATGATTGAATAAATAAGTCCGCGGGTTATAACCAAACTCGAAATCATACACTCTTTGCAATCAAAGAACGTGCTGTCACTCTAAAGGCGATTTACACGAGATCACACTAATGGGTGACAATAACAACGAATGAATTATAGAACGATCTTGATAAATTAGGAACGCACACGAACGTTTTGGTATGTGACTCTTGTAATATACTTGATGAAATGTGCGATTAACTCTTCGAAAGGATAAATAACTTGATACGAGTCAACATCAATTCTGTCTGTCGAAACTTCAATGATTCAAACTTGAACGAAACATATCATATGGTGGTAAAGCATATCAAGTAATCAAATAACGAGTACACAAACCACACGAAGTGGTGTAATGGTACGGAAGCAAGTGTCCTTCGAGAGTAGGGCCTTAGCCTCAGGATACACGCTTTAAGTTAATGCGGACGAATGGAATAATCACCAAGCCTTTATTAACGCATCGATCAAAAATACATCGAACCGGTCTTCAACAAAACTTAATAACCAAAGGGCGATGTCTTACGAGAAGATTACATAAAACGTATCCTATCTCTCTCTTTTTCTAAACTAACGGTCTTTGTCTCTTTTTATAAAGACGACGGCGGAGATGTCCAAGCAAGCTAGATAAAATAAAGCGGCGATCTCGGGATCTTCGATCTGAGGATTCATCGCCCCATTGCTCTTCATCTGTCTTTCTGTTGCGGTACAGGTGTCCTCTCCTTCTTTCCGACGATTTGCTTTGATCTGTTTCCCTATGTTTGCGTTCGGTTCTCATCCGGAGAACGGCGATTATCTCACTTTGTCCTTTCCTTTGGAGCGAAACTCTTCGTTTTCTCCTTTTCTGTATAGAAAACAACCATTATCGGTGGCTAAGTTATGCACATCAATTCTCACACATTCTGTTATAGTTCCTTATTACTTTCCAAATTCGTAATCTGAAAAGGTTCACAAATTCTATTAAAAAGCCATTGAAATATTCATCAAAAACATACCTTTTTAGTACTCCACACACCCCACCTTACCTTGTTTCATGTCCTCATGAAAACATTGCTGTTAAACATGTAATGCGGTGAGAGAGTATCTTTGGAGAAGGAGTCTCATGCGGAGGCCTACAACCATGTTGAGTGATTAAATAGTCGAAAATCGACCCTGCTTGCCCCTCGAGGCATATCATACGAGCCTGGTACCGGGTGCGAGGTGCCAAATAATTGGAGAGCGCGAAATCTATACCCTAACCAAGATGACCACCTTTCGAATGCTCGGCCATAGAGATTCAAACGGTCGGCTAACTCAAAGTTCTGTCATACTTAAATGGTTCTGCGAAATTTGGATGTGTGGATCAAGATTCGATATCGAAATTTAGGTTGCGGTAATAGCCAAGTCTTTGATGGAAAGGAAAATACTCTAAACTCTCTCGAATGAGTGCCTCATGCATGGGCCCTAATGTTTCAATGACACCGAAGCGTTATAAGATTTCTATGAACTCTCCACAAGTGGCATCTTTGGGTTCCTAGGCTCGGCCCTAACCCCGTAAATCTGAACCATTTCCTGACCTTGGAAAGTATCATAGGCTTTGAGCCACTTAATCGGATTAACTGAATGAAATGAATGCTTGGAATTGGATATCTCCAATGGAGGGCCGAGTTTAATTCGGTCTACGACTTAGCACAAGGTCGTGCAAATAAAGTTCACACAATAATCTGCGGACTTTCTTTCATAATGTTTACAACGATCTATAAAATCATTGACATTGTTGATTTGTATAGAGTTACTGTATGCATGACTTTTATTTGTAAATGTAATGCGTTCTAATAAAAACGAGCATAGTTTTTTAGCGGGGCCCTACATGCTAAAACATTATTGTATAAAGAACACAAGTCATTCATACGTTTGATAACGGTATCTAGTCTACAAGTTACGTAGCGGGCTTCCTCTTGTTCCTTCATCCACCCTTCAAAAAACCGGCTTTTAGCTTGGTAGCCGTCCACTTAGTTGCGCTGCTGCCGAAGCTCTTCATATTTTCTCGAGGAACCGTTTGCTCTTTAAGTTGCTCGAAGCTTCTTCTTGTGCTTGCTTCATCATCTTGTGTGAGGATTTTGTTTTCGGATCTTTCTTCCATAGCTCGGTGGAGCGGGAGTTTTACACGAACTTTCTTGTTGTCTTGTTTGGAGTTCGAACCCTTATTACCCACAGGGGTGGTCCTTCTCTGTGCGAATTTGCTTATCATCCTTTTCTGTTTTAACGAACATCGTTTGTTCACGATCCTCGACATCATGTGGAACGGCAGTAGGATCCTCGGGGTTTGGTCGGCGAGCCGTTTGTTGGCCCTCTTTTTCCTCTTTGCAACACGGTTCTTTCTCGAGAATCCTAATTTGTTGTACGAGTGGGTTATCGTATTTGCTGATTTGGTTCGTTCCTTCGCAACTTCTTAATTTCCATCGTTTCATTTGAAGGAACGACGGTACGGTGATGGTGGAGTGGATCATGACCGATTGCTAAATCTTCCTCTTGGGGTTCTTCCTCCTTTCCTTTCTTTGCTCATTGATACGGGTATGCATCTCGGCCCGGATTACGATTCTTCTGAGCAAATGTTTGTTTACGCTCCTACTTCCTCTAGATTTTCCTCTTGTGACATGGGAGCAGTTGTTCCGTTCAGCTGTTTCCTCCCTCTTCATCATGAACGAGCATGTTCTCTTCCTGGGGTTGATCGTGGGGGTTCTACGAACTAGAAGGTTGACCATACTTACTCATATTGGCTAGGATGGCGGCCAAGTCTGTCTTCTCCCCGGTGGGTCTTGTAATGGGCTATCTTCTCGCTGTTCTATTTCTTCCTCTGTTCGACTTCGCCCCCTCTTCGGATTGTTCGTCCTCAATTACCACCAGAGGTTGGGCAGGCGCTTTCTGAAGCTTCTCCCGGCCTTCCTCGATATCCGACCAACGAGGCCAGTTTTGGGTTTATCTATGCTTCCTCTCTCCAGAACCAGCGGGAGCTGACTTTTACGGGTTCCTACGGTTGCTCGGGTGGATCGGATGCGGCATCGCAGCACGCGGATTCTTCGGTGTGTCTGCGGTTGTTGTGATGTGCGGCAACATTTTCTGCGTTTTCTTGGGGTTGTTACGGTGGGCTTATATAATGTACGTTTCGGGGATGGCTACGCAATCCCCTCAATCATTGCAATGAGCTCTTCCCGAAATTTATTTTTCTGGCTGTACAGGTAAGACCATAACTAGCAAAATAAGTAGAATCAACCCATGGTGACTAACAATTGCTTCTACGTGTTGTGCCCTTTTCATACTTTGTCTGACATCATGCGGTAACGAGTTTAGGAGTCTTAGGTAAATTCACGAGCATCTGCGCATTAAAACGGCTAAAAGTTTAAGGTGTCGTGGTCTTACCACGTCTTTTCTTCCTTCGCAAGTAATATAACTACACTGTTCTTGCTAGCCTCGGGAGTCCGGTTCACCTAGGGTTCTTTGGCCGAGTCCCTTTCCTTTAATTGTCGGGTCGACGCCAAGTCACGGAACGGTTCCATGACCTTACGCCAATCGTTCCTTTTAAGGTCCACATCAGGTCCGATGGGCGGTAGTCCACGAGACACACAATTATGGCATCGGTGGCAGCTATCGTTTCCCTCTAGCGTGGGTGGTCATCTTGTAAGTGTACCAAAACTCCCATTGCTATTTGTTTCATTAGCTACGTAGGCGATTGAAATAATTCAACCATCCCCGCCCTTTCCGGGATCTCACGGCCGGCGGAGATGGGCGTCGAGGCTGAAGCCAGGGCTCACTTCGAAGATTGCCTTTCTCCCCGCAGTTTTCCTTTGTGAATTTCTAAATGGAACGGCGACGTTTTTGGTTTTGAAACACGAGAGAGTGTCCCGCGAAGATTTCCAAGAAAGAAAACACGGAGTATGCAACGATTGCAACAAAAACAATCTTGCGTGAAAATAAAAATATGCCATGCGGGGTGAGGAAACCATGCCAAACGCGTCGTAAACTAATTTTTTCCGAATGGTGAATTGACACGTAATACGAGGAATGATAGGGGTTACCCTCCCCATGATGTGATAGGCGCTCCGTGACAAATAAAGGAGCGGCACCGATGCACGATCAAGTCATAAAGGAACGACATGTGGAATTATGCCATGTTGAAAAAGGACAACGGTTACGAAATCGGGGGCGGAGAATTGATCGCGTATGATATAAGAGGTTTGTTGTGTTATGAGTTGAGAGACGTCGAGATGGGGCATGTATCGTACTTGCCAATCTCGAGTAGTCATGGTCACTTGGTTTCCATGATTGGTAATGATAAATATTCATGCGATGTATAAATCGAAATGACATATGATTAGTGCCTAAGATATAAGAAACAAGGGGGTATTTAGCATCTTACCCATTGGTGTAAGCAAGGTGACTTCAAATACCATTAACATTACTCTGTTTCGCAACGGTGTCCATAACCTTGGCGAGTTATTTTTCACCCTCGGAACCATGATCCTGTGTATACTTAGGAATGTTGTTATATCAAAATGTAGACCATTATCTTTGACTTGGTGACCCGGTTAACCATAATGCCATTCACGAGGAAAAGAAGAGCGAGAAACGTGGGCGGTAGGCTGCGTGATGAGACCTCTTTTGTTCAAGGTTTGTTTATTTGATATACCTTTTGGACCATATCACCAGTGTGGTGGCGATAGGAATGCCACTTTACTTCCATCCTCATGATCATGAGTAAAATTTGGCTCTCGATGAGACCCCCTGTCTGCATTTGACACTTGACATACTTTTCTTTTTCATAGAATTCTTTTTCCTTATTTATACACAAAGGGTGGTTCGGCCTCCTTAAAAGGTAGGAATGGTGGAAGAAGTCTTATTATCTCAATAGGAAGATATAAACTCTTTGCTCTTATTCCCAATCTTAATAAAAAAGTTTAAGGGAATCGGCATGATAAAGATAACCAATCGGGGCAAAATTAGTAAAACCATGTCAACAAAAGGTAAAAAAAGAAATAAGTATGTCCTTCCATTTGTCCTCTTATTAATGCGAGCCTTATAGATATAGCGATTTATGGTTTGCGGATTTCGGTATGTTGTGTTTTTATATTTCATCGCACGAATACATAAGTTTGAAGCTTGAAGACTAGAAAGAAGACGGGCGAAAGCATCCTTAATTTAAATCGGCAAAAGAGATCAAAAGTATGCTAATGGTGTTTCGTTGGAAAAGCAACAACGATGGATAATAGAAAAAGGAAAAAAAATGCGAAATCTCTTAGTTCCTTTGGGAAAGAGCTGAGCAATCATACTATAAAACACTCAACGTACCATTAAGATTTGAAAAAGACACAACGGCAATAAAGAACGTTGTTTCTTTGAAGGAAAAGAAACGATGGCAAAGGAACGGCGAAAATGTAACAATATCGTTTCTTTGAAAAAGGAACGGCGAGGAGATACGAATGTTTGTTCCTTTAGAAAAGGAACGTAGCGCAAGCAAAACTATCATAAAAAACACGCATATCTTTATTAGAAGAACAAAAATCAAACTATGTGGAAGAAAAAGGCTTGACAAAAAATGATATGAAAATATTCAAATCAAACTTATGTACAAGAATCACACAAAAACAAGAACTTATGTACAAATTGTAAGAGAATAGACCCTTAATGAATTACGGGTGAGGAAGATTTCTCTTCCTCTCCTAAGGTCTCCGAATCGGTGTCTCGGCGTGAGCTGCGGCGGAGAAGGATTCCCGATGAGAGTGGTTTCGATAGAGACGGACTCGGTGGCCATTTACGCCCAGTGCATATCCGGAAACCGTCGATGGTGATTAGAGTAAGGGTTCGGTTGTCATGTACATACAGTTTCGTATGGTCCAACCATCGGTACGAAGTTTACCCGGGGAAAGTCTGAAAGCAGGAATCGTATAACGAAGCCCGGTCTCCCTCGTGGAAGACTTTGTTCTTGATAAGCGCATCATGCCATTTGGCTCGGTAACATTGAATCAATGCGTATTTTGTAGTGCGAGCCGAATTTCGTCTAATTCATTGATTTCTTGTAGTCGATTGAGTTGTGCCTGTTTAGATCTAGGCCCGACTTCTGTGCTATTCGCAGTGTTTGGATTTCAAAATTCTATGGGAAAAATGGGTTGTTTTCCAAACACTAGTTGATAAGGTGAGTAGCAGAGGTGGTGCTCCTCCCATTGTGGTTCTATATGCCCAGTGCTTCGGCCGGTCGGGTGGCCCAATCACGCATGTGTGTGATGGTTTTGTTAGGATTGATTCTATTATCTTATTGCTACTTTCTACCTTGCATTCGTTTTGTGGGTGATATGGAGTGACGATCTTATGCTGGACATGATCATTGTTAAGTGTTACTCCCATTGTTATGTAATTGTGGTCCTCCATGTTTTGTAATTATTTCTCACAGGAGGGGCCATAACGAGCAAATGAGCAGAGCTTGTATGACGGAGTCCTCTTTGTGGCTCTTGGCAATGCTTCGCCTCAACCCATTTGGTGACATATTCTGTTGCCACCAAAATATACGTTTTACGGTTGATGAAGGGTTGATGGGTCGAGCAAAATCAAGAGCCCACCGCTCGAATGGTTCAATGACTAGCGCTTGTGGTTTGAAGGCATCTCATCGGCTTGACCGAATTAAAGTCTGCTCGTGGCATTGTCACGAGCTTCGAACAGCTTCTGTCTTTGAAGATCATAGGCCCGGTAATATCCCGTCTGCAATACTTTATGTCCGAGTCCTACGCTCGACGAGGTGCCCCCCACACGGTCCATCGTGACGGAGCTTTTAGGATATCAAAAATTTCATCCTCTCTAACATACTTTGATATGCATGTACGCTCATGTGAAACAAATAACCTCCAATCCACGAAAATCGAGAACTTTTACGAATAATGCCTTACGTTCATTGAGAGTTAAATGTTTTGGTAATTTACCTCTTGCCATGAGTAGTTGGCAACATCGACATACCGGGGTGTTGGCTTGACAACATCGAACGAGGTGCTCATCCCGGAAATTGATCTTCCACGCCTAGCTGCTGCATCGCTTGTTTGGTATTCTTGAAAAGAAAATCGGCTACGAGTTTTCTTTGCCCGGTAGGTCCTTGATTGTGATGTCGAATTCACCATAATAAGATTAACCATCGAGGTTACTACGGCATTTGTGACGGAGCTTATTTGCTAGATATTTTATAGCAGAATGATATCGTATCTGAATAACGGGGGTAACTGTGATATAATGTCTAAATTTATTGACATGTATTACGACTAGGAATTCTTTTTTCGATAACGATTAATTCAATTCGACGGATAAATTTTTGCGATGTAATAGATAACATATGGTTTTTTATCCCTCTTCACCCCAGGGAGGCCTGCACCAATGGCGTATACGAGTCATCGGATGATATACGGAATGGTAGGTCCGGTTGTGGTCCTCGAAGAATGCAAGAGGCTGTGGATACTGTTCTTTAGATCCTCGAAAGCACGATCACATTTGTCTGTCCAAAGAAAATCAACGTTCGCCCGGTCGGTGCATATAAAGGAGCGACAATGTGTGAATAATGCTCTATAAATACGTCTATAATAACACAGAAAATCCAAGAAAACTGCGTACCTGTTGTTTGGGAGTGGTAGGAGTGGGAATAAGCAAAAGTATTTGGATTTTGGCGGGTCTACCGAATGCGAAATTTCTTGAGACATAAGGATGTCCTAGGATAAGTCCTTCGGTCATCATCAAGAAACATTTTTCGTTGCTTAAGCAAACACAGTAACAATGCGGCGTTGTAGGACTTTTTCTAGGGTGTAAGAAATTTTGAATCAAAATCATCTCCATATGGTGTAAAGTAATCCATGTGAAGCTTCAGGTCAATTTGTTGATTAAATCTGCAAAAATACTAAGGATAGCCCTGCGAAATGTGGCGGGGGGAGCATTACATAAGCCAAAAAGGTAAAACTCGATGAGCAAATGTTCCCAAAGGACAAGTAAAGGTAGTTTTATCCTGGTCTTCGAGGGAGCAATCTGAATACGATTGTATCCGAAGCCATCCGGGGAAAGAAAAGAACTTCTTCCCTGCTAAGTGTCCAAATACTTGATCTATGAAAGAGAAGGGAAAATGATCTTTTTGTGTTACTTTTGTTAAGTTCCCTATAATCCACACAAATTCTCCATTTCCCATTCTTTTTTTAATTTCCTACAGGTGGAGGAACCCATTTACTATCGGAAATAGGGTAGATAAAATTCACATCTAAAAGCTTCGAAGTTCGGATTTTACGACATCTTTTAGATGGGGATTAAATCTCACTAAGTGACGCACGGGTACGGCATCCTTTTCTATATAAAATGTGGTGTGTACATAGCGGGGATCGATTCCTTTCATATCGGGGTAGTCCCATGCAAATGCTTCTTGATATTTTGTTAACAAATGGATGAGTTTTGTTTCTTGTTCGAGTGTGAGATTAGCGTTGATGTTTAAAGTTTTCTAGGTGCAATTTCCACGGTTTACTATTTGCAACGGAGTAACAGGTATACGCTTGGTCATGAATATCTTTCGGGGGATCTTCTTCCAATTCATTATCAAATCTTTGCTTCTATCATGTGACAACGTAGTAACGGAGTTCAATTTGAGTAATGAAATTATTAATGGTAATCTTCTGTTTGATCTTTGAAATCGAGTGCCTCTTGTATAGTTAATGGGTGGAGATACGTGTTGTCGGTAAGATATGATACGAGTGCTTGTTAGTTTTAATCATTGTGACACTTGGGCTACCTTATTTCGGAGGATATAGAACTAAATTTTTGCTATTTGGTCTACGGTTATGGTCATATTTCCTACTTCGACGGCTGATATGAGGCATCGGCGATGGCGAGCCAAGGTCTACCTAAAATTAGCGGGTGTCCATCAAGTGGGGTTTTTGGATTAATTATAAGGAAATGGGTTGGATACTCCCGAAGTTCTACGAGAGACCATGACATCATGTAGAGTGCCTACGGTCTAACCACGGATCGGTCGGCCAATTCCTAACGAGAGTAGAGGTGGAGTTCTACGGATGTAATGCGAGCTTTTGGCGAGGTTGTGGTTGTTAAAATATTAATTGAAACCCCCCGAATCAACTAAGGCATTGAGACGAGGGTCGATACATAGAATTTAATGGGTTATAATTGGGTTCCGGGGTCTTCATATTTGGGGTGTTTCTATTCCGGACAATAGGTCGGATAAGGTCACAGGCTACTTGGACTCTTGGATTATTTGTTATATTCCTCCTTGGTTTTCTTTATGCACAATTATTTTATAGTTTTCGTATATGGGAATGTCTTGAATGGCTTGGAGGAATGGAATTTTTATGTACGGATTTTGTAATTCTCCCGAATGTCAAAGTCGGGATATTGTATGGATCGAGGTATGGCTAATCGTTAAGAGACGGAGGAGAGGATGTGGTTGCTTGATTATGAGTTTGTTGCTTATTTACATCCTGTTGTTGTAGTCGATGTTCTCACAGGTAAGCTGATCTTCAATATGTTTTATCTCCTGAGGTTTCAATGATACGTCCCGGATGTAGCGAAAGGTCAACGCACTCCCTTAAGTCGAGTCCTAGCCACCGGTGATTCTATGATTTGAATAGATTGGACACCTTGTTGTTTGGATTGGGATCGGGTTGAAGTTTTGGGGGTTGCGGCCTTAAGTGGGCGGGGATTTTTGTTGTAGAGTTGGCAAAGTAGGTTGAGGGCGGAATAGTTCCGGGTGGTACTGATGGTCTTTGCGGCTTGTACGCCGGGGGTGAACTTTGTGAAGTAGAGGGAGTCCATTGTGAAGGATACGGGCCATTTTGCCAATATGGTGGAGTGTAAGGAAATTCGGCCAACCGAGTTTGGCTTGTTTTGATTCGGCCATGGATTTGAAGAAGGAAATGATTGTGGTGACCCGAGTTTGTAAATGGGGTTTTGAGATTGATTTTGCCACATACCATATTGTTGAACGCATTATCTTGTAGGTTTTGAAAAGAAAATAGGTTGGGTCGGAAACATACCGAGGTTGTCTTGGGCGCACGGGCGGCGGTTGATGGGTCCTGGGTCCCCGGTTCTTCTTCGTTGCTTCCTTATATCACAGCTTTCAAACCGGAAGTGAGGGGCGACTCTCGGTAAGGTGATCTTTTGTACGGATGGCGCATGTTTGGACTTTATCTAATGGACACTCCTTGTGGCTATGTTTCTTTACGCATCGAAGGCGAGAAGATTGCCATAAATACATTGCCTCAGTGCCCCGCCTGTTGCTTTGCACCATATCAAGTTGTGTAGTTAGTGTCCCCATAATATCGGTTTAAAATTTTCTAATAAATTTCCAATTCCTGCGCGTGTTACTCATACTGTGATACTTTGTTATCTCTTTTAAACGATGTATTCGTCGGTTTATTCTTACATCTTTTGCTTACCTCTCGAACTCCACGACACACAAATCAATAATGTGAGAAAAACTCTCTTGATAAATATCCCCTTTGCTCATAATGTTTAATGTTTCGATCCATTGTTCCTTCCTTGCCCCTCATTAATGCGGTTTTTAACACATTATCGGGTAAAGGTAAAAAAGCGATGCATAAGGAGATCTTTGTAAATTATCTGAAACCGTTCCACATACTCTTCTAGTGTTTCATTTGATAGGTGACATTTGAAATATCTCGTCTTTTAATTCTCTAGACCTACAATAATCACAGTATTTCTTTAAGAAGGATTCTTTCATTTGATCCCAATTGTTGATAACCCCGCCACTGACGCCATCTTAAAGCGACCCCTTTTAATGTAGAGGGGAATAATTTCAATTTTTAGGGGATCGGTGGTGTAATCGTGTGACATAACACATCGAATTCGAATAGGAATGCATCTGGATCTTCGCGATGTGAGTCAGTGAAATGTAGGGATATCTTTGAAGAGGGATAGCTTTCATGGGTGCATTTGTTTGTAGAATCCACTATAGGATATTGTAATGTAGAGGTTTGAGTGTTTGGTGGTTTTGAGCGTTTGGTTGGTTTTGAGCCATGGGATCGAATATATGCCGGTAACCTTACGGGATATCTGGGAGGGTATTCCTAGGTTGGGTGGAACGGTTTTGACGGGGATCTTTTTAATAGCGCTTCCTTTATGCGGAATAATGGGAATACCGAGGTGTTTGAGGAGATTGAATCTCTTCAACGATGACTTCCTTGTTACTTCCTTATCAGGGCTATCTATTGGCCGATTTGTTTCAAGAGGAGATTTTGGTTCCTTGATTTCCTGTTCTCCTTCTCCTTCACAAAAGTTGCTAGAGTTCCCTTCCTGTGATAATTACGGAGTGGAATTTTCCAACTTCACAGAAAGTCACACTCCTCGAGTTTGACTATGCACCTCGGCCACGGAGCCTAGGATGGTGATCCTTTGGCACAGAAGGGAACTAGTAGGTGGTTTGAAGTGTTTTCTTGAAACCTGCGATGGGTAGAGACTACGATGTTTTCTTATAAATTTCGTATTTATGAAGGTCGTTCGGCCAAGGGTCACGAAGCCCCTTAGCTTTTCGAGGTTTGGACGGGGGTTTGATATTCTTTTACGGTTAGTCATGCACTCAAAAATAAACTATCAACTTCTATTCAAACAAGCAAAAACAAATACGATGTTAGGAAAGCGGATAGTGAGACGGGTCTTTTACATGCTTTCTGCACGTAGGTTCTTACCTTCGCGTTTTTAGGATCCAACTCCTCCCTAGCGAGCTTGTACACCACTACGAAAAATACAAATGGCTTCACTCTTTCACGACAACGCGCCAAAATGTAGAGCTATAAAAAGGGTCTCTTTCACCTCTAATTACCTCACATTAATATGTCAACCGAGAGCGTTTTGTCATTACAAATAGTGACTCAATCAAGGCTCATTTGTCGAGTAATGCTAGTAGTACGGTCTTAAGAAATACAAGAGTAAACGGATGCTTCGTAAATCAAATTACTTTAAATAAATAAATTACACACTCGGAAAACTCAATAACTTATCGGTCAAGGGTTCGACAATGATAGCCATCCCTTCGAAGCGGTGGAAAAGGAATTAGAGCATAGATCACAAGCACAGGAGCTAGGCACGATGGCTACTACGCTCACTACGGCCTTAGATCATTTCTCACAATAAACCAACAATACCAAGTAAATGACTTGACAAAGCGAATAAAGGATTGAACCACAATTACGAAATGGAACGACAACTCTAAAATGGAACAACGATTGAATAACTAAGTCCGCGGGTTATAACCAAACTCAATCTATACACTCTTTGCAATCAAAAGAACGTTGTCACTCTAAAGGCGATTTACACGAGATCACACTAGTAAGAACGGCCAATAACAACGAATGAGATTATAGAACGATCTTGATAAATTAGGAACGCACACCACACGAACGTTTTTAGTATAACGGCTCTTTATGTATAACGATGAAATGTGCGATTAACTCTTGAAAAGGATAAATAACTTAATACGAGTCAACATACAATTCTATCTGTCGAAACTTGATGATTCGGAAACTTGAACGAGCATATCATATGAGCTGGTAAAGCATATCAAATAATCGAATAACGAGAATACACAAACCACACGGAAATGAAGGCTGTAATGAGTAAGGAAACGAAGTGTCCTTCGGGGCCGGGCCCTTAGCCTCCAAGGATACACGCTTTAAGTTAATACGAACGAAGATGGAATAATCACCGAGCCTTTATTAACGCATCGATCAAAAAAATACATCGAACCGAGTCTTCAACAAAACTTAATAACCAAAGACGTGTCTTACGAAGATTACATAAAACGTATCCTATCTCTCTCTTTTTTTTTCTAAACTAACAGTCTTTGTCTCTTTTTATAAAGACGACGGCGGAGATGTCCAAAGAAGGCTGAGGTGGTGTCCTCTCCTTCTTTCCCGAAGACGATTTGCTTTGATCTGTTTCCCTATGTTTGCGTTCGGTTCTCATCCGGAGGAACGGCGGTTATCTCCACTTTGTCCTTTTCCTTTGGAGCAAAAACTCTTCGTTTTATCCTTTTCTGTATAGAAAACAACCATTATCGGTGGCTAAGTTATGCACATCAATTCTCACGTTACCTGTTATAGTTCCTTATTACTTTCCAAATTCATGATACAAAAGGTTCACAAATTCTATTAAAAATCCATTGAAATATTCATCAAAAACATACCTTTTAGTACTCGAGTACACTGTTGTTTCTCGGTACAAATTCTGTTTCGGGGGTTGGTGTCATTAAAAAACATACATTTAGGCACTTACTCAAACCAAAGTATACTAATAATTATCTTGAAAAATTTGTTATCGATGGGCACTAAACTTGAAAAATAAGGAGAGAGGAACTTGAATTTCTTCCATAAGGCTATGGTGAAGCACATACATAACAATAGAATATTTTCTCTCACCTCTTATGATGGGCATGAAACATTAAAAACTAGAACAAGAACTTGTCTCGTACTACCACTCCTTATTAAACTGAGTCAATACCTTGTAGAAGAAGCCATTCAAAGAATTACATCTCACATTCTAACATTAATACATTTGACGAATGAAGCCTTAATGTGGACAATCTCTTTCACAAATTAGACAATTAATTAATGCACGACACGATCATAGCAAAGCATCAAGCGGAAGGCTATAACAAGATTATGTGAAAGTGAAGAAAAATTACCCATCATGAAGCATCAAGTAATATCATCCACAACATCAACATCACTAACATCAGCACGTGTGAGGATATCAACTATGTCATTGGGACATCCAAACTACAATGGTATAAGCATTTGCCATCATTGCCGGATTGTACATACCATTTAAAAAATGTCCAAGGAACTAGATTAAGAAGAGATATCTCAAAGATCGAATTACAAAGAAAAATCGAACAATCATCATGATACGAAAAAAAAGATATCCAAGTGAAAAGAGTTAAGGAAATAACATCTTCGTGTTGGAGGAGATGTAGATATGTAAGCCTTAGATGCTAGATGAAGTGTTTGGGGTTTGGTAATTCTCTAAAACCTTAGGAAATATCCTTCCATGAATGGATATCACCCTCCAAAATAATTTTGGGCATATTCCAATATGTAGGAGCCGAGGGGAAACATGGTGCATAACGAGCGGTCTATTGTCCACATATACCCACATAAAAATTGGGATTTCTAGAAAATATCGGGACAGTAAGGTCGATCCACGATGAGGAGAAATGGATATTGGGCGGTGATCTCAACATTATCAAAACCCTTGAATAGAAGAAAGGGGGGTATTATAAGATTAGAAATTATAGAGGTACGATAATTCAATGACCTCACATAAAAACTTAAAGTGACGGATATGACCACCATAAATGGATTTATAATTGGAATAATGATAAGGAGGAAAGCACTAAGTTCCAATATACTAGATCGGTTTATAGTTTCACGAGGGCCATTGGAACAAGATTATGTGAAAGTGAGAAGAACACCCATCATGAAGCATCAAGTAATATCATCCACAACATCAACATCACTAACATCACTTTGTGTGAGGATATCAACTATGTCATTGGAATTGTCAATCTGCAATTGTATATTGCATCATTGCCAAATTTTCCATGCCATTTACGAGATATCGAGGAAATAGATTAAGGAGATGTGAATATGTAGCCTTAGATGCTAGATGAAGTGTTTGGGGTTTATTGTCACCATCATTCATGTTTTTTCACTTCCACTCTTGTCACCAATGTTGTTGCACTTCACTTTGTTACCTTTGTCCACTCTTGTTGTCGCTGTGTGCACTTCCTTGCTAACATTGCCATGCACCTAACTGCCACTACTATTGCACTTCATTGTTTCCTCTATCCCTCCTGCTACCACTACTAATGCACTTCACTACTACCTCTGTCTACTACCATGTACGATACTACTATTTGGTGCACTTTAGTATTCATCTTTGCTCAATTTAAGTAGGCAAAAACCAATCGACTTTTGCACATCTTGTCTACAAAATTTTTCTGTGATAACTCTCTGTTAAACCCTAGTTGTCGGTTTTGTAATGACATTACATCAATATGAACTTACTACAACATTGATATTCAATCCCAAACCTTGACATTGTCATCTCACCTTTCATATCAACCATATCGAGAGTCTTCATTGTTTACTGACTCTAGTGAGAAGCTTAAATTGTCAACATAGCATCATAATTATCATCAACTACAGTACATGAGTATATCAACTTTGCTCTTTCTCACAACCATAACCTTATAGAAACTACTGTCTCAACAAGACTAGTTCTTCTCGACACATCAACATTGCTTAATATTCAATTGATAAATCTCAATCATACTAGGCTCTTGTCTACAACATGTAAACTATGGAAACTATGCTCTATTTGTGCCCACGGTTCCAAATTCTCTCAAAATCCAAGGAAAGTAACATTAGTTCTCGTGATAATGTCAAACACTTTGAACTCCTTTGCTAACTAGCCATTCCAATTTTGAGTTAATAAACGCTGATCCAAGCCTAGCAACATCTTAGGCATTCAAATGATAGCTCTTCTTGCTTCACATCAAGTATACATGGCATTAAATGCGACACATAATTGCTTGTTGTACTTTAAATATGTTGGTTGTCAAGGATATGCAATATTGATCTTCATTTTATTGATGAATTTTCCTCGAGCGTACGAAAAGTCGAGTTGAATATGGAAATAGGTCAACGATTATCGGGTCTTCCTTTGAATTCCTTTTCTACGTGCACAATGTGTCACAACTATCCCTGGTGAAACTTTCAAATTCAACATTGTACTCCAAAACTTTGATCGAGAGATGCACAATTGGAGGACACTTGCTCTAATGCGAGGCTTGGTATTGGTCGATGCTTACATGATTGTGTATGTAAAAATGACCCATTAAAATATGCTATGATTTTTTTTCCCAAGAGATGCCACGGGTAGATCCTATGATATATCACTTAAGTGTCATGCCAAAACTATTTTTCTAAGTTCAATAAGAACATTCCAAAGAGGACGAAAAAGGACAGGATTAAAGGGAATTTTTGAATACATTTAAGCTTCTTCTACGGTTTGCATAGGTCTTATTTGAAAAAAGTCTTGTATACCTACTTGCTAGCGATGCGGAATTTTTCAACAAGGTTGAGGCTTATCAAGCACGTACATCTTGTCAATTTCCTACTGCTCCAATCTTTAAACTTCAGAATCCAATGCTCATAAAAATAATGATACTTATATGAGGAATAAAAAACAAACTTCCCAGTTTAGGCCTTGAAAAACTTCATGGACGATTCAATTCTCAGTTTGGTGTGCTAAAGTAGGATGTATAAATATAAATTCCGGACAAGTTTGAAGAAACCCTCCAACTGCTATAAACTCTAGAGTACTTGTCAAAACATACAAAACCATACCCACGAGTAGATGTAAAATTCTTGATTAGGGAACATTGAGTCTCACGCAAGATCAATCATTAAAATTCGGAGATACATGTCGGAAAGGAGGTCACACTCATATATATGCATAGATTTGTTTGAGAAGAATCAATTCTAGGGCATCGAAAAAGATATTAAGATAAGTCATCAAGGTAGAAATTTGTTTCAAATCTTTCAAACTTGTGTCAAATGCTATCGCTCCAACCTTCAAAATTGTCTTCTATTTGAGGGATAAACCTTCTCCATAATTTACCTAACATTTGTAAAAAAAAGTGTACGCTAATGATGCCAATATGTTTTGCCAACTATGAGTGTATTCCTCGGGGTTTGCAATAAAATAACATGTGGATACGCCGAGTTAGTGGACACGGTGAGTGAGCTCCTCGAACAAGGCATGGCCTTAGATATAGATCGAAAAAACACCATAACTTAGTAAAGCGAGTGCCAAAAATAGTAGCCCGGCGAAACCCTTTTTCTCATAATTTCAACACTCCAAAAAAGAATGATCAACTTGGGATTCAAAAACTCATGAAAGCACCTACAAACACAAAGAGGAACAATGAAACCACTTAAAAAATCACAAGCCCAAAACCATTTCAATGCGGTGTCATCGGTCGATGCGTCGGTCTGTAAGTTTCCTCCATCAATACGGTAGGTTTGCACCAATCCAACATTCAACTTCCACGCCCCTTCCAAGCCCCAACCACCTCTGCGACCCCGGTAAATTACGGTGAACTAGTGAAAAATTGGGGGAATCACTCCAACCCCTCCCTCAGGCCACCTTAAATCCGGGCGAATGCCATTGAAATCTACTCAAACAAAGAAAATCGAGGGCGAATTCCATTTTTCCAATTTTATGGACATTTATTTTGGTCGGCTATTATTTAATAATTCATTATTTTTTTAAAATAATTATTTAGCTAACTTTATAAAATTATAGAAAATGGGTTTTATATAAAAATTCTACAGTAAAATTTAAAATCCCTTAAAATTCGCCTTTGGGCTAATATTCGCCCCTAAAATTTTCCACGACTTGATTTGGATCATATTGGGGGGAAATTCTACTAGCATCAATATTCTCGAGGGTTTGGCGCATTCGCCATTCGACAAAATCAAAGAAAATAATGAATAGATCCCCAATCCTGCATCTTGATTGGACTTGAGAATACCGAAGAATGCGGTTTCGAAAGCTGATTGTTGTGAGGCCCAGAAATTGCACCGGAAGAAATTGCAATAGATCCCCCAATCCTACATCTTGACTATTGAACTTAGTAGAATCCATGAAGAATGCGACTTCGAAAACCACGAGATTGTTGAGGCCCGAAATTGCACCGGAAGAAATTGCATTAGGTCCCCCAATCTGCATCTTAATTATTGAACTTAGTAGAATCCTTGAAGAATGCAACTTTGAAAGCGTAGATTGGTGAGGCGGAACTAGCACCGGAAGAAATTGAGTAAAGGCGATTTGCAAGAACAAGACCCATGACAAAAAGACCTTGTCCCTTAACGGACGAGGAAACATATGTAGTGAGAGGAATGGAAAGCACTACAAAGTTGAAGAGAGTACAAAATGCAGATGGTTTAAAGGATAAGCTTAAAGAAGAATGTCGCCGGTGTTAAATCAACTAAAAGTTGTCCCAAACAAATAGTTGATAATGCGAAACCTTCTTTTGTACCCGGTCAATACTACTACATTTGGTGGAAATTAAGACACTTGGTTCGGCAGCTTTTGACCAAATGTCGGAAATTTCCCAAATTTTTTCCATCCGCGGCTTAGTCGTTATCTGACGTTTATGAAAAAGTGTCGCAATACGAGCACTTAGAAAAGTGTCTGATTGCGACGTTTGGAGGAAGACGTCACAATTGCGACACTGTAGCCCAAAGCGTCGCTATTGAGATGACTCTAATCTTCGCAAGTGCGACACAATGTCTAGGTGTCGCCATTGCGACGTTTTACATATACCGTCGCAATAGCGATGCTTTTACGCCGTCGATATAAACACTTATATGCGCGCCACACTTAAAAATACGAAACTTATATGCGTGCTACATAAAAATTCGAAACTTATATGCGCGCTACATAAAAATGATTTTATTGTTTCGTATGCGTCGCAGTAGCTACATTAACGTACGATATGGCGTGCGCATTCGCCTCGGCTCTTGGAAGCGAGCGTGCCGCCCTCGGCTCTTGCGGGGCTTGACATTTGCCCTCGGCATTCGCGCTCGGCTCTTGCGGAACAACATTTTCCCTCGGCCACATTCGCCCTCGGCGTTCGCCTTAGCTCTTGCGGAACAACATTCGCCCTCGGCTCTTGCAAGGCAAGTGAGGATTCTTCTTGCGGAGGCCCCTTCCTCACATAGTAGGGTTGACTCTGTTTGGGTTTTTGGTCAATTCTATTGGATTGTGTTAGGCTATAGGGTTCTCTTGTAGATGTCAAGAATCAAGATTCAATACCCTCTTTATTATCTTCATCACCTTGTCTGAAGATTTAAATTTTTCCCAAAGAAACGCTTATTAATTTAGCATCCATTATTTCTCCACCTTTAAAAACCCTACATTTAAATGAAAACAAGCATTGCATTTCAACTACAAAAAATCTATTAGTGTTCAAATGTACATGTGTGCTACATTAACATACGATATCACGCACGCATTCGCCCTCACTCTTGCGAACATCATTCGCCCTCGACGTCGCCCTCGACATTCGCCTTGAGCTCTTGGGAAACGACGTCGCCCTCGGCATTAGCACGAGCTCTTGCGGGACAACATTCGCCCTAGATTCGCCTTGCATTCGCCACGAGCTCTTGCGGAAAAACATTTTCCCTCGGCATTCGCCCTTAGCGTTCACCCTCGGCTCTTCGCGAACGACATTCGCCCTCGGCTCTTTCAAAATGGTAAGTTCGTCTTTGCGGGCCCTTCCTCCTATAGTAGGGTTGACTCTATTTGGGTTTTTTTGGTCAATTCCATTGGATTGTGTTAGGGTACGTATGGTTCTCTCTAGATGTCGAGAATCAAGATTCAATACCCTCTATTATCTTCATCACCCAATACAAGATTTAAATTTTTCCCAAAGAAACACTTATTAATTTGGCGACCATTATTTCTCACACTTTTAAAAGCCCTACATTTAAATGAAAACGACATTGCATTTCAACTACAAAAATCTATTAGTGTTCAAATGTACATGTGTGCATCACTTGTGCTTCAGGTATTCCTTTCCACTTTCACATTGTCAAGAATGTGTGCAATATAGTTCATATTTTTTGTGATTTAGATTGTCTTGAAAAAGAGAAGGGTAAATTATTTCCCATGGAAAAAGAAGGTTTTCCCTTTTTATGGGTTGTTTGGACTTACGTGGAAAAAACTATGGTATGCCTTTCATATTATGTAGTTTACATTTGAATTAACATATTATTCTACATGAAAATATAATTACTTGTAAAGTTTCCTTCATCACTAATTAAAATTATAGGGTTTCAATTTCTTAGACTCTAACTCATCGATGCTAAATTCCTGGGGTTCTCATTGGTGGATCACTCTTCCATTGATTTCCTTTCCCTGCGGATCTTCATGCTTTAAAAGTCATCAATGATACATATATTATTTCGGAGTATCCCAAAAGGCTTTATAGTAGAACATATTGTGAAGTTTTTTTGACATGAGGATTCTTTTTAGAGGCGCAACGCGGTCTATGCTATCGAGTTATATATCAAGCAACGTCGCCTTAATAACCACCTTGTAATTGGGTTCAACCGGTTTGAACTTGTTGGGACATAGCATATGAAGTTGTGTGATGAGTCCATATCACGGGTCTATTATGGTGACAAAAGTGAAGACACGTAATGATAGTTATTATGTTAACATTACTAGAAACATTTTTGAAATTATCCATGCTATCGAGATGTCAAAATTCAGGGCATTAGGTGTCAATACTCGTAGCTAATAGATAATAATAATAATGTAAAAAAATCACAACTTAATTCTTGAAATATGATTGTTACACATTGGTAACCTAGTTCATGAGTTACTATCACCCAAAGATTGCAAAACAAACTTAAAATATAAATTAAACCAACATGAGAATTCAACTAAGGGTTTCTCGACAAAATCATGCCATGTAACACGGCATTTTGAAACCAAAATTTGAATCCATCATAAGTAATACAATGAAAACTCGGATGGATTTTCAATGCATGTTTGCATGCTACACTTATTCTCTGTCTAGATATCATTTTTTTAAATGGAACCATTAGTCAAGCCCACAGTCCTTTTTATGTGAAAAATTTCAGCTCTATTTCGTACTCTTTTTGCTCCACCACCTCCATAAACCGAGTGTTACATGGGGTCTGCGCCCCCACCTAAGTGCAGATTCCTCGCCCCCTCGCGCTCCCAAGGGGTCTTGGGGACTTCTAGGGGATGTTTCCCTCACACCCCCTCACGCCCCCGCACACACCGCTTTCCGCCCCCTCACACCCCCCTTCCGCCCCCTCCGTCCCCCTCTCGCCCCTTTTAGTTTTATGGTTTCGTGTTAGAAAGTTGATGTGCCACTTAGCATATTTGAGAATCCAAGTGATTCGGTTCGGATGGTGACATAGTTTGATCTTGATATATTCGTGTAGAAGTTGGATGCGAGAGACTAGTGGGGCATTAACTTGAGCATTTATGCTCATTTATCATTATGATGATATCATTTGATATTCATATGTTATGTTTTATGTTTTATGTTTCGGACATAACTTATTTGCGTTTAGTTTTATGTTGAGACTTGAGTTGTAAACTTCGGTTTAAACTCTATTTTGAATCTTGATATAATATGTGATATGATATCTTAAACTTTATTTTCATTGTACATTGTTAGTAGTTACATTAATGATTATATAGTTACAAACTTACAAACTTACATGCATGATTGTATGATGTATGTTTTAACTTTTAACTTTTAAATTTGTTTCAATTATGATTCATCGTTCATCGATTTGTAATTTTATCATTTTATGATTTATCTTTCATGATGCAAGTGTATGATGGTAATATATAAATTTCTTGCAAAAATATAATTACATTTTAAATATTAAATTTTATAATTTTTATGACCACGACGTCCCCCCAAGTTTGCGGTGGTAGGAGCTTTTGCATAGACGCTCGGCGCCTCCCTCGCCCCCTCGCTCCCACCTCCGGGGGACTTGGTGGAACATTGCCATAAACATATGCAAACATATATCATGATATTGGAATTCCATTACATATGTATGTGCCAATGTTCCATAATCATGCCCCATCTATCAATTTAAGGAAATTTCCATTGAATATCAAATTATGGAGGGGGGGGAACTTTGCTGCTGACATTTGGCTCAAAATCGGGGACCATCTCCATATGAGGTGAATGAGAACTATAGATATTTGAAGAAAGTAGATTAGTGCCTTTTCCTACGGCCATGGAGTCATATACGATCGACCATCTCAAAGAATTTGTCTTTGTTCATTCTCACCTTGAAAGTTGCAAAAATTCATGCCCTAATTGAAACGACACTAAATTGAAAAGATATAATAAAAATGCAAGCTAGAAGTGCCCTATTATTACAAAGGGAAAACCTTCCTACCTACCTAAGCTGAGATAAATTTTGATTGAATAGGAAACATGATATTTCCTATGGAGTTGATCCAACAACTTGTTAAATGTATGGGACTAAATCATGCATTTGATTTCCGGAAACATGCGCATGAAGAGAAAAAGTGCGAAATTAATGGAAAATCCATACATGCCACTTATAAAAACTACACGAAAAGGTCAAAAAATACTTAAGGCCTTAACTTAATTTGAATCCAAAAATGACAAAACGAGTTAGTGAAAACACGAGAGTGGTGTGGGTGAACAACATAAATAAAAAGTGAAGATACCTTTCCTCAAGATGCCTTTTATCCGTTGTATGAAAACATGTTTTCCTTTCCCTTTATACGTGCAAGTGAATGCATTATAGGTATGGTGTTTTCCTAGAATAGGAGAAGCCTACTTAAATATCATTCGTGGATTGAATATTTGGGTGCCTTAATGTGCGATGACATGTTTCCGGAGTGAATTCAATGCAAGGAATATTTGAAACTCTAACTTTCTGTCTTCTAGGTGTCTTATTAGAAATTATTTCGGTTTTCATTTTGTGTTTTCAAGTTAGATATTGTTTTCAAGTTTTTACATTTATAATTTTATTGCAATGTGGAAGGCGGTCGAGACGGTCACGGGGAACAACCCGAGAGACGGGATGATCGTGGAAAGAGGCCAGCGAGAAGAACATGTAAAGTGCCGGCATTGCCTCTTTATCTTCGGAGTATTTTAGTTATTTACATAATTGAAATAATATTAATTTTTCAAATAGCAAACACCTAACCATGAGTATGCATGATGATTCCCTCTTTGAGAAGAGCTTTCTTCATCCCTATCTCCGGTGTTCTTGTTGCAAAAAAAGGCACGAGATGCGAGTCGAAATTTAATACTTTGATAATGCGCCTCGAACACGGAAACGAGAAGAGAGGATACAACATCTTGTAGGCGGCTAGAAAGATATCGGGGTAATAATAAAAAGTCAAAAGGATATTTTTTTGTTCGCATGAGATGGTGTGATAGTTTGATTTTTAATTTTTACATTGACTAAACTAACAAAAAATTCTTTTGTATGTAGCGTTTACGGCATTTACGAGCCGGTGTTGGTGGTAGTGATGGGACACAAAGACAGAAGATTTCCCAACAACCCTCTCGTACACCTTCTACTCCTTTGAGTCTTGTCGAAAACACACCTGCCCCGGCGGACACCGGCCGACCGGCCCCGAACGTGTTGGCGGTAGTGAGCGATATGGCCAACTACATTATTGCGTTTCACGGAGCTACACGTGTCGGCTCCACGGGGACCGTGTGCTTGCGTTGTTGGTGAACGATGAGGGAGTGTCGCTATAAAGCATGTACAAATCCCGGGTAAATTTTAATATTTTAACTATTTCATGTACTTTATCTAAAACATATTTATCATGATTTTTATTTTTAAATTAATGATAATATCTTCTTTTTTTGGTTTTATTACGTAACGGAAAGCAATGAGTTCTACGAAGTTGCGGAAACCATGCGTTGATAATTTTTGGCCCAACCATACGTCGGTGGAATTCCCGAGAATTCCAACCTAAAAAAAAAAGAACTTCTAGATTATCTAGAAGCCCTTTTTTGGGAGTCGGCACATTTGACGAACGGCGGTGGCTCGGAGTGGCGGCGAATATTTGAAATATACAGGGGACACCTATAGGACACAATTGCAATTTAACCCTAGATATGAGTGTCCTCTCGCGAGTTTAGTGAGTGGAGAGCTACTCATCCATGACGAAAAAGAAAAAGGGCAAAGAAAGAAGGAAAAATGCTATTTGGACCCGCAAGGTAAATTACAACTTTTAATTCAATAACTTTAATTTTCTTTATGTCTAAAATAAAAGTGTGCTACGTCATATACGACTTCAATATTTTGATGCTAGGTTGCTTGGCCCTCGAGGCAACCAAAGCTAGGATTGAGAAAAAGGAGCCATCACAAGCTGCGACGGGGTGGCTACTTGAAATTAGGTTGCAAGAATTGTAATTAAGTAGCTAAACATCTTATAATTAATTGTATCTCCTTCCAACGTTTTTTAATCCTATCGAGATATGATTAAAAATACACAATAATATGTAATGTAGGGTGATGACTTGAACAAAAACTACGAGGAGGAAGATAAAAAAAATATCGCTTTAGTTTTATTTATCAGGAAATTTGTAGTTGAACGTACGCATGACTTGAGGGGCGAGGTCCCAAGATCTAGAATGCACCGATAAGGTAAAACATTAACCTTTCAATAATATTTTGTTTCGTCATAAATTTAAGTATCCTAACAACTTTATTTAAATCGGGGAGCGGCGCTACGAAAGCGAGGCAAATAACCCGAGTTTTAGATCCGGATGTAGATGATCTCTCGTGCAACTTTGATCATTGTAGTGGGGACTAAGTGAAAGCCAATCTTTATCGATTGAGGGCGTGACGGTAGTGTTCCACTTATAATTTTTTCTAATTATACCTTGATGGTTGTCCTTATAACGTTTTTTGTTTAAATGACGGAAGAATGTTTCCCGCGAGGATCTTACCACCGGAAGGAAGAACGAGGCAACGATCTCCAACGGTGACAGGCGGTGCCTTAGGTAAATAATCTCATTGCAATTTTTTTTTATTAATATTGCAAGACTAGTTAAATGATATTTAAAGCGATAATTAAAATTTAATATCTGTCTGTTTTTGTGAGCGTGTCGAAATCCTTTGGATGAGACCAAACATCGTGACAACGCATCTGGAGTCAGGCGGCGACAGCGGTGCACCCGGGTAAATAATCTCATTGCAATTTTTTATTATTAATATTCTTAGAACTAGTTCAATGATATTTAAAAAGCGACAATTAAAATTTAATATTATACGATTTTTTGTGAGCGATGCCCCATCATTTGGATGAGACCGAGACATCGTGACAATGCAACTAGGTCAACGGCGACAACTAGTCCTTTGAGTAAATAATCTCATTGCAATTTTTTATTAATATTACCAAACTAGTTCAATGATATTTAAGCGACAATTAAAATTTAATATTATGTTGTTTTTGTGGCGATGCCGTCACTAGATGAGCCCGGACATCGTGAATACGCAACTAGGTCGGCGGTGCGGGTTGAAAGGCACGAAACGGAGGTAGAGCACGATGATATTGATGATGTAATTAGGAGCTTTAAAAATAGGAAGAAGAAAAAGAAAAATTTAATGATGTAAAATATTGTATTATTATAAGGCAAACGTTACCATGCTTGAACGTTTTTTTGCGTTATATAAAAAAACTCATTTATCATACTATTTTTATGTCAAGCATTAATTGCAATGTTTCCTTGCATACTTTTTGTTGAATTGTTTTTTTATTAGTTATTGAATATTTTTTTTTAATATGTGAAAGTAAAAATGAAATATAGATTGGAGTGATGGGGAATTGAGAGTGATGTGAGGGGGGGGGGGGGCAAGGGGCCGTAAGAGCTTCCACCTTCACGTGGTTAGCCCCTTTTTAGTAGAGAATAATTTATTGGGTGATTTAATCTTGGAGCAAACCTCCCTTGATCCGGCGTAGCAACAAAAAAGTCATTGTTGACTTAGTTGCTACTCTTCCAGTTATTAGAGCTTGTTCAAGTTCATGCGACTCCCGATAAATTGTTCTTGAAACGAAGAGGAGCTTATTCGGGTATGTTTTGACATTTTCAACATATGTTCTAACATTATCATGAAATGCATCTTAGAGTAAAAATACTACATCAATTACTTGTATTTATTGTATAGATAATGATGGATTTTTTTTGATTGACAGCGAGTGCGGGTACAAATCCTCTTGCATCATGAGCAATACAACTTGTCAACCGGGGTCATGTCCGGGATATTTTTTCTTGTGCGCTTGACCAGGTTCGTAATGTCACATTTTGTAAGTTCCTTTACGGTTCATAATTCAATATTAAGCTTGTTCATGATTATTATCTAGGTTTTTTGTATGTGTTTTTTCATCTATTTGATTGTAAGCAACTATGCATGTTTTCTGTTGTTCACTATGATTTCCCCCATTACCACTCGGGATGAATCAGGCTTTATTGTTACATAGGTTACTTTATTGTTACTATGATTTCTCCATTTACAATTTCATAGGTTACATCATGTAAAGTTGTCAATCTCGGGTTGGTGATGAGCTTTAGTTCTCGGTTGGGGCTTTTCGATATTTTCTCCCTCATGTCATTCTTTCATCACCTCGTTGTTTGAGCATGCCAATTGTCTCTACCACTTGTACCAATTGGCACATGTCGATCTGCGAGTGCCACATTTCACACATTTTCGGTGAGAGTTTAGGGTTTCTCTGCCTTAGCTTCGAAATCAAATTGGTAGATTACTACTTGAATATTGTCACATAATACTTATGGTTTGGATTGATGAGCATGTTCTAAATGGTTGGTTGATTCTTAAGAACCACCCATATAGTCATCTTGAGATATTTCGAGAAGGTTTCTCGGGTTTCCTTTTCCTTGCGTTTCTAGTGGGGGGATGGTGTGGGTGATCCATCAATCTTTTGGTGCTCTTGTAGTAGGAAATTTGGTTTTGGGGATATAAAGGAGCATTTGAAGTAGATATCCCATTGGATGCATTCATATATTGGCATGAGAGGTCAAGAATTTAAATTAAAAATATGCAACCTCTAGCATGGCAACTTTGAAGGCAACGGGGAACACTAGTTAAAGATTGTTTTGTCATGGCCTTAATATAGTCGTGATTTTTTTCTATTATCTTAATGCAAATATATAGTCGGTCTCATTTAAAATGAGGATTTTGGTTGTATTTGTCTTTGGTTTTCTCTCTTAATACTCCGAAGTTGCCAAAAGTTGCGATAGTTGTTTAGTTTATTCCTGACTTAAAAAAGTGGTTGTTAGCAATGGGAGTCATGTTTTTTAAGGTTCATACTAATATGAAGATCTTGTAATTCTATATTCGGCATAAGAAGATGGCCTCTTGCTTTGGGCGGTATGACAACAATTGCCACATCTACCTCATTGGGTAACGATGGAAAGGGAAGAAGTTGGGTGCAATTTTTGATAATTATGTGGAGACAATTGTGCTTCTCTTTCGAGTTTTCACCCATTTCCTTTAATCGCTCAAGCGAGAGGGACTGCGAGATCACGCGACGAGGAGAGAAGGTGGTTAATACCAAGAGCTATGGAAAAAGGGAGTTATACTTCAACAAGGATGGCTCGGTGACAAAAAAATTGTAGGTCGAGAGGAAAAATTATGTTTAAAGGAAGGTCACTGCACGTGAAACTTCCCTTTGCGGTGGATCTTTCCTTGTCCACTTATATTCGATTTTTAATGTGTTATTTTAATTTTTCGTGGAGGGTTGTTTTGGCATGGTCGACATTCAATTGCACACACTTCTGCGAAAGCATTGTCAATTTGTCTTGCGAGCGGTGTGAACAAACTTCTTGATCTTGTTGGAGTCACCCTTGGGGCGAAGGGAAAAATGTTGTCTTGGAGAGGAAGCATGGTTCTCTAGAAAATAGTTAATGATGGTGTGATGGCTAAGGAGGTAATTTGTAGATGTGTGCTACGGATTTTCTTTTTAACGATTGTATTAGTTCCCCTCTTAAATGTCTTAGATTTGGTAGGCATAATTTGAAAACTCAAAGGTGAAAGGAAACATATTTGTTACCCGAGTGGTCTATTTGGCCTATGGACTAGCCACATTAGAGTAATACATAAAGCTTTTCACAACAATAAAGGAAAGGGTTATGGGCGAGTCAGAATTTATTGTTATTGACGAGTGTAATGAAATGTATCTCAATCTTTATGGTTTGGCCTTTTTATTGGTTGAATTAGAGGACCGGTTGAAAATGTTGAGACGAGAGTTGGTAAGGCAGGTTGTGGCAAAGACAAATGATTTGGAAATTTGAGATGGAACCTAGCATTTGTTGTTCTTGCACATGTTGGAATATTAGAAAATTCCGGAAACCGGTAAGAATGGAGAATAAATCTCCCCTTCCTCTAACACGAGAGAAAATAAAAATTTCTTTGACGAGACGAGAGTTTCAATACTTTGAAAACAAACTTCTATTCCCTTCAATAACTCCAAAGAACTATTACACTACTTCCTCCTTTGAGAGGGATTACAAAATTGTGACTTCTAAAACGCGATTGGCAATAACTCACTATACATTTCCAAAACAAACATACTACTGTCTCTAAAACACTCTCGCGTATTGTTTTCCCTTTCGCAACTGCGTACATACACATAAAAAGTTACACTCGGTCTTTCAATTTTTACACTGCTATTTTGTGTAATAAAATATTTACGTACTTTAATACTATAAAAAAAACTACCAAGTTTTTTTCAACCTTTTATTTTTATATGCGGTAACATATAAAACATATTATAATAAACCCTCTTTTAAAAAAAATAAAATTAAAACTAAATTCTGTGGCCCACCTTTCATTTCGCATATGATATATATATAACATATGTTTAAAACATATGTATATATTAAACTATCAAAACATTAAAGAACCCTTTTCGTCGGACTTCAAAAGTACGAATAGATTGAATTTCAAACCAAATTCGCGTTCCAAAATGGGATGCGCAGAGCGTCCTAATTTTAACTCGGAATTCTCAATCCAATGTGCCATATAAAAAATTCGAGTCCCGATTTTTAGGTTTTCATATTCCCTTCAATTTCATGCGATCCAATATTAATGCTCCACGTGTCCTCCTTTTGAATTTACAAAACTGTAGGGTAAATTTACGTTTGTTTAATTTACAGTTTGGTGAATTGCGTTAATGCGGTTATTTGTGTTTAAATACAATCTTTTGTACGGAAATATGGGTATGGTAAATCCCATAAAAAAAACTTGCGGGGAATTTTAAATCTTTGAATTAAATTCTGGATGGCATGCAAGCAACCTCCAAAAAAAAATGTTCTTTCTTGCATCCATCCTTGCAACACGGCGAGTTGAAGTTAAAATTCTTGACACGGGGTTTAATAAGTGAGGGTGTAAAGGTAACTTTTTGTCGATAGTATTTGGATTAAGATCATCTATTCATTTTTGTAGGGTCTTATGGTGTTTGGTTTTTTAGTTTTGGGTTGGGCTTATTCGGTCTAAGATATTTTTTGAGTGAAAAAATTGCTATCGAGGTATTAAAATTTTTTTGTTCTTTTGTCAAAATTTATGAGCTTGTTGAAATACAAAAGCTTGTGATAGTTTGTATCTTAAATTTGTGGAAAATAATTTGAAATTAAACATTTTTTTAGGTTGTTGCGGCGGTTGCAAACCCCATTCGGATTACTAGGGTCATTGTGAGACAATAAAGGCCCTTGTTTCGGAACTCAAAATTTTGTCAAAGGAGGTAAACACTTGCCTTTTGAGTGAAATTTGGTTTTCCTTTTGCGTGGTTTGGTGTATCTAATTGAATTAGTTGCCTAAGGTATTTTTTGGTTACAAAAGTCCTTTTCATTTTTCATACGGTATTGGCCTTATGGAATACATTTGATTGTGTGGTCTTGTTATATCTACAACATTTGTAGTTGTTTAGTCTTATGGCCGAGTGCACTTTTATTATGGAAATAGTTGATGCAATATTGTCATTTAATCCTTGCTGAGGTAGCATGTTGAGAAGTTTCTTGTGAAACATTTGGTATTCAAAATGACACTTGATCCTATACGTGACATCATGCACTTGAATTCAAAATTCATATTGAAAGTGTGCCAAACAATTCTTGCAAAATTTCAAATATTTATGTTGTTTTAAACCATTATCTTTTTCATGTATTGGATCTTTGAAAATGTAGAAAAAGACTTTGGTATGAAACCAGCGGTGAATAATTTCTGACACAACAACACTTCAGGAACATGATTTAGAAGTAGAACAAATGTGCTTATGAAGCATAGAAATATATCCTTGATGCATTGTCGATGTTTGGCTAGGGTTATTTTTGGAGAAAATAACTCCTTATTCTAGAATAGTGATCTTCAATACGAGTAAATGGCGAAGAAGAGATATCATCGTGTGATGCAACAAAGCTGAGGTGGACCCCAAGGAAAGTGGTGTGTCTACAATGCTTTCTGTTAGCATTTTCCTTGGTTTCGTTCTTTTCCTCCGGCTGAGTCTTAATTGACTTCTTCTTTCTTCGGGTTTATTTATCAAATTCGTAGAATTTGATAAATAAATACTATCCACAATGGTTGGACTTTAATTTATATTTACGACTTTATATTATCTCCAATCCTTATAACTAATGTTTAACTACGACACTTTGTATTTATACTCCACGTTTCTTTTTAAATAAATAACTTGTAATGAACTTTCGGCTCTATATTTCACCCATTGACCTTACAACAATCACGCTCGAGACTTATGCTAATTATCAACGATCGTTTAATTAAACAATTTCATTATACTCGGCCCCACCTATATATATTAATAACCAATCAAACACTCGTATCTTACACAATACATACTCACACACCTTAGTTAACCTGCGGGCAAGTTCAACGTGCAACCACGCGTTCGATAGCCCTTCTCCAAGTCAACGACTCTTGGCAATTTCGCTCGGCTTCCAACGTCGGGCTTTAACGTGCGATGGCACGGGTTCAACGGTGGTTTCCGGGGGTCACTTCGCCATGTCGCATTCCCTATGGAATCACTCGCGAATAGGAAATACCGCCTACTCCACGAAAGTGGTGCGATATGGGCAACCCCGCTTTTGTGATTCCGCTCGTGGTTTTTGGTAGAGGGCTTGACCACGGGTGCAAGTACGGGTTCCGCTATCCTTTTGTTTGTTAACTCATGTCCAATCCTCGGGTCGGTTAGAAAGCACAACAATTTTGTCTCTTTATTAGCGGGATTTTATATTTGAATAGTTTTCATGACCACGGTTCTCTACACGGACCTCGCCTTCGGGTGGGGTGAGTTCACATGGTTGTCAACAATTTGCGGAATTCAAAGACGAGGAAGAATGGAATTATCGATGCCAATCGCCTCACGGTTAAACAATTCTTCACAATTGGAGTTCGAGATAATTCAATGGAAACTAAGCTTGGAAATCATTTATTTGGAAACAATTGTTCCTGGAGTTTATTGCGAGAAATCCCCTCTCTACTCTCCTCTTCCTTCTCTACTTTTATTCATCAGAGAAATTACAATTTATACATAACATATGGCTCTTACTACGGGGAACCCGTTCTAGAAAATCAAAGGTCTAATTATAATAATTCAACTAGCTGAAACATTTCGACTCCTACAACTCTAACTAGTCTAAGTAATACGAGTCGAGTTAGAGGTATTGACACCAGGTACATTACACACTACTGTTGTTACAACTCAAATGTTTTCGGAACCCTCCTAGCCACAACATGTCCACAAAACCTCCTCGGCTAACGGCTAGTGCCTAATGCCTGCATCATCGTGTGACATAAACCTATTAACAAAAGTGAATTCCTTGAATTTCACCAAATATTTTCTTTGAATTCCTTGCTTTTAAAAGCCAATGATATCCTTATTGTGTTAATGTTACGGAAATTCCTTGTCCCTAGTGCCTCACACTCTCTTATGAATGTTTTACCAAAAGTAGGTGCAACGCGATGTTGGTGTAGAAGACATGGCATCCATTGAAAGAGAGAATGCCAAAGTAGCCTCATCATTCCATATAAATGATATTTTCTTCAAGAGATATAATGGTGGACTTGAAATGCATGCATAATTCTTAACAAATGATCAATAATATCATGTAAGTCTAAAAATCTTATAAGAACCTTGATTTTCTTAGGAATAGGTCATTTGTGGCTTAAGCTTGCATCTTTTGAGGCTCCAACTTCACTCCTTCCTTTAAAACAATATGAACCAAATACTCGAATTCTTATTTCCCAAAAAGCACATTTGGATATTTTTACATAAAAATGATTGTTATCAATAATTATTTATATAACTTTTCCACATGTTTAGTGTGGTATTCCCATGATTTATTATAAATATGTGTATTATCAAAGAAAACCAACACAAATTTTATAAGATGGGATCAAACAAAAAAATTGTTCTTAAGTCGAGCCCATGGGACTTCAAACGGCGATAAACCATAATTCAAACCAAATTCGCGTTCCAAAATAGCACAACGACGTCGGCCAATTTTGTGACGCGAAAACCAAATGAATTCCACCCTAATCTTTTTCGGGTCGAAGTTGGGGTGGCGTACGGAGGGAGAGTTGTGAGCGTGAATTTCTTATCAAATTCGCCTAATATTTTCGGGTCCAAATTTCCGCACGCGGCGGCCAGGCAAGATCGCTCCAATCAATTACGCACGTGTCCTCGGCTAAAAACTTGCCACCTTGCTCCCGGTACACGGGGTGCATTCGATGGCGTTTAAGGCGATGGGACATGGATATGGCGATTTCATATCAATCGCATTAACATTTAATGCGCATTCCAATTAAGTTTTCACATCAAATCCGCATTAATTAATTTTTAACAACGTCGAGATCGGCCTCCACTCCTCTTAGCGATTCCGCACGCTCCAATATGATGCGGCCTTCGCTCTCTCATTATTAATGATCGGGGAGATTAATTATGACGGGCGTCCTTTGATTGCATTGCCGGTCGGGTCGAGAAAATGGCTTTTAGCTATGCTTTTTTAGATGAGCGGGTTCTTTGGATTACTGTACACCTTTAAACGTGACGATAAGAGGTAGCCGAATTTGAGCTAACGCTTTAGACCTTGCGGCATATGCGCATTTCTCTCGGTTAAATGTTTGTTTGTCTTCCTGCGGTGAGTGGAATTCTACTTCTCTGTCTCCTCTTGTGCCTAGCACGAGGCGCACCCAATGCCTCGCGTGCGTCATAGGATGCGTTGCCGCAGGGGGAGCACTAGAGGTCAATCTCGGCGCGCTCCCTCCAAAGACTAACAAGAGATGATGTGACTTACTCAGTTGATTATTACTTAGGTCGATATCCAAATACTAGAGTGGGCGGGGTCGGGAGGAGTGGGCGGGATCGGCTTGTAGCATCGGGATCGGCTTGTAGGATCTGGCCACCGTATGGATTCCCCAGCTCCTCGCTTCCCCACCGCTAGTTCACCTTCTCCCACGACGCGCACTGCGCAATTTTCCTTTAATTGCTCCCTCAACCGACCTCGAATCACGGCTCTAGTCAGTGTGGTCTTCCGCGAGGAGGCCCAAACGGAGGAAGAATGCACCCGTCCGGCGGGTCCGAGCTCGAAAAAAGCCGGCCAGCATTCGGGCCTTCAGGAGGGGAGCCGTGGCATGCATGTGGAGGTAGCACCTAGCGATCCTGGACCTTCCGAAGGATGGTGCCGAATCGTGGAGGAACCAGCAGAGGATTAGTTTGGTTAATTTGTTTTTCTTGCTTAGCAGGCCCAGTTAATTGGGCTGCTTTTAGTTTATTTTACTGTGCTGGACCTTTAAGTAATATTTTTAAATTCTGTAAATTAAACGTTCAAGACTGGTTTCCCCGTATGAGGGCAGTCTTCTTAATTTTTTGATTTTTTGATGACAAATTTTCCATGAGTATGGCCAGGCAATGTTTTTGACTTCGGTGTAATTTTATTCGCAATGTTAATAGATTAAATTTACTTAGAATTCTCACATGATTAGCGTTTTTCTTGATCCGTTCAAGGATTTTGGGTACTTTAATTTGTATTTGGAACAATGGACGTCGGTACTCTATCTGTTTCTTTACTTTTCTACATACTACTATTTCACTTTCTTATAGATGCCTCGGGCATATTTGAATGCTTTCTCAGATTGTCGATAATCTCCATGTGGACCGTTACCGGATTTTATATCATGTCCCTGTATGTGACATGGGGTATTTTTCTATCATTGTCTGGGGTGGGACTTCCACTTTTCTGGATGGATATTTGGGTTCCAATCTTCAGATGTGAAAATGTAATGACTTCATGGACTGTTTTACCTCATATAATATATTCAAAACAACGTTTTTTCTCTTGTGAAAAAAAAATGATTAATGTTTATCACTCTGCCTTCAAAACTAGCGATGCTGGTCTATGTTGCTGGTTTATTGATATGGTCTGATGGCATTTTTATATTTTGGACATATCACACTCCTCACATGATTAGCGTTTTTCTCTGTTCAAGGATTTTGGGTACTTTAATTTGTATTTGGAACAATGGACGTCGGTACGTACTCTATCCGTTGCTTTACTATTCTACATACTGCTATTTCACTTTCTTATAGATGCCTCGGGCATATTTGGATGCTTTCTCAGATTGTCGATAATCTCCATGTGGACCGTTACCGGGTTTTATATCAAGTCCCTGTATGTGACATGGGGTATTTTTCTATCATTGTCTGGGGTGGGACTTCCACTTTTCTGGATGGATATTTGGGTTCCAATCTTAAAATGTGAAAATGTAATGACTTCATGGACTGTTTTACTTCATACAATATATTGAAAACATCATTTTTTCTCTTGTGAAAAAAAAATGATTAATGTTTATCACTCTGCCTTCAAAACTAGCGATGCTGGTCTATGTTGCTGGTTTATTGATATGGTCTGATGGTCTTTTTATATTTTGGACATATCACACTCCTCACATGATTAGCGTTTTTCTCCGTTGCAGGATTTTGGGTACTTTAATTTGTATTTGGAACAATGGACGTCGGTACTCTATCTGTTGCTTTACTATTCTACATACTGCTATTTCACTTTCTTATAGATGCCCCGGGCATATTTGGATGCTTTCTCAGATTGTCGATAATCTCCATGTGGACCGTTACTGGGTTTTATATCAAGTCCCTGTATGTGACATGGGGTATTTTTCTATCACCGTCTGGGGTGGGACTTCCACTTTTCTGGATGGATATTTGGGTTCCAATCTTCAGATGTGAAAATGTAATGACTTCATGGACTGTTTTACTTCATATAATATATTCAAAACAACGTTTTTTTCTCTTGTGAAAAAAAAAATGATTAATGTTTATCACTCTGCCTTCAAAACTAGCGATGCTGGTCTATGTTGCTGGTTTATTGATATGGTATGATGGTATTTTTATATTTTGGACATATCACACTCCTCACATGATTATGATTAGCTTTTTTCTCTGTTGCAGGGTTTTGGGTACTTTAATTTGTATTTGGAACAATGGACGTCGGTACTCTATCTGTTGCTTTACTATTCTACATACTGCTATTTCACTTTCATGGACTGTTTTACTTCATATAATATCTTCACTTTCATGGATTGTTTTACTTCACTGTTGTAGGGTTTTGGGTACTTTAATTTGTATTTGGAACAATGGACGTCGGCACTCTATCTGTTGCTTTACTATTCTACATACTGCTATTTCACTTTCATGGACTGTTTTACTTCACTGTTGTAGGGTTTTGGGTACTTTAATTTGTATTTGGAACAATGGACGTCGGTACTCTATCTGTTGCTTTACTATTCTACATACTGCCATTTCACTTTCATGGACTGTTTTACTTCATATAATATCTTCACTTTCATGGACTGTTTTATTTCATATAATATCTTCACTTTCATGGATTGTTTTACTTCATATAATATCTTCACTTTCATGGACTGTTTTACTTCACTGTTGTAGGGTTTTGGGTACTTTAATTTGTATTTGGAACAATGGACGTCGGTACTCTATCTGTTGCATTACTATTCTACATACTGCTATTTCACTTTCATGGACTGTTTTACTTCATATAATATCTTCAAAAAAACGTTTCTCGTCTTTTAAAATTTTAATTTTTTTTTTTTAAATTGAACCCTCCGTCGGTCTACCGACGCCTTGTAGACGTCGGAACTGCGACAACCCAGAAACGTCGGAAGAGAGACAGTATGAACACGTCGGAAGAGCGACGTTCCAAACGTCGGAAGAGCGACGTTCCAAACGTCGGAAGAGCGACGTTCCAAACGTCGGAAGAGTGACGTCCAAAACGTCGGACCACGTTTAGTCGGAATTGCGACAGTTTACAAGCGTCGGAAGAGCGACGCCAAAACGTCGGACCACGTTTAGTCGGAACTGCGACGGTTTATAAGCTTCGGAAGAACGACGTCCAAAACGTCGAACCACATTTCACCGGAAGTGCGACAGTTTACAAACGTCGGAGGCGCGACGGTTTGTGAGACGTCGGAAGAGTGACGCCTGTTCGGAACGACGGAAGAAGTGTCGATAGTGCGACACTTTTTACTTGCGTCGGAACGGCGACGGCATGACAAACCACGGTTTGTCCGCCCCCGAACTATCGCTCTTGCGACGAATATGTGTCGGAATAGCGACGAATTGGCCGTCTTGGAATTTCGCCTTTCTCTCTAGTGCTTGGGCTTTGTCTTCACTCACCTCCGATACCATGTTAAATTTAGATACACATGGAATGTTCTTATGCTTATGAAATTTTACCTGTCTTTCTCTTAGGCCCGATTCAATTTAGCAATCGCATAAACATGAAAGTAAAATGCTGATAGAACACAATAATAGATCAATAGAAGACGAGCCAATAATATAGATCAAATTTTACAATTATTCTTGTCCAACAAGGATATAGGATAGTGTGCTTTACGACAGTCAACAGGATGCATCAGCCAGCAAAGTCTTTCTCAACATCAGATCAGCCAACCCTCCAAGTGTCACACACAGCCCTTAAAGACAGCTCATCAAAAGTCAACGCTGGTCAACAGAAAGTCAACACAGAAAAGTCAATGCTGCAGTTTTAGGGCTTCGGTCAAAGTCAACATTCAACCTCAATTTTTGTGCCCAGAAATACGGCCTTCAAAAATCGGAATTTCTGCAAAATTTGGAGGTCAAAACACCAAGGGTTGACCACGGTCAATGCTGGTCAACGCACAGAAAACAGCCCTAAAACCAGTCCGCACTTTTACCCAGCTTCAGCTCCGCACGTGTGAGGGAAAGAGGCCTCCAAAGGCTGATCGAACCAATCAGGTCACAAGAGAGAATGTGTGATGAGTTGATGAGAAAATGATCTCCAAGTCTCTCCAATTTATATCCATTTGTGAGGGTGTGTGACACATCTATTAGGCTTGTGAGCCTACATTACAAATCTGGCCGACCTTGCACATGTGTGGAAAATAAAATCAAAATATATGTTCTTCTCATCCAAACAAGATGATCTTTAGATCAATCTTGCACCTCTCCAAAAGATGAATCCAACAAAAATATAATCATCATCATATAAGTAGTGCAACCTAGAGTATGGAACTATTTGCCCAAAATTAACAATTCTTCATCCTTCTTGCTAGTGATCCAACTAGATCTACAATCACTCTGATACCATGTGAAAAATTATGAATATTACTTATGCAGAAACCCTACTGTTAAATCATGATTTACTTCTCCTAATTATAAAATTTATTAATCTATAATGTTCAGTATTAACATCGAGGTAAACACTTTAATATCCTGCTACGTACATCCTACACTTTAATATCTCATACAATATCGCCTCTTCTAGCTTGCGTGTGCCTCTGCGCTAGTCAGGAGAGGCCTGCGTAACCCCATACTGGGTTACGTTGTCCCTGTGTTGCCCTAGCTGGGCCTGCGTAAGCCCTGATGGCCTCCTATTGCCTCTGCTCTACCCTTTTTTGGCTTGCATAGCACCTGCGTAGCACCTAAAGCCCTCTGCGCTGCACAACTGCTACTCCCTCTGCACTACTTTCACTGCTGCTTCTTTGCCTCTTGCTGAATCTTGGCATGGGATCATATGATCCCTCTCACCAATAATGTCCCTTGCTGCAGCTGAAACATTTATATAAATTCTTAGCAAACCATGCCCTAGAATTCCATCTCAGTCTAGGTGCTCTACCACTGTGTGTGTTCACCAACTAACCCCAAGCCTTTCTTTTATACTTTTCTCATTGGGAAACGAACGACTGTGATCTAATATTGAATCAATAGCTAATATTAAAAGAAAGCTTGATCTGTGTGACTTAAGTCATTTCCATCACATGTTTAAATTAATTACCTTTAATATTTTAATTTTCCTAAATTAGACTTAGGGTCCTTAATTAAAAATATTAATTAATTCATTATCTCTTAAACTGGACGGAATTTCTCAAACCCCTTTCTAGGTCTTGGAGATCTCATGTACTCTAGTCCCTCCACAAATTTTTGGAGCTAGAGCACATCCGATGCTGCCCCAACACTCAAAATATCAACAATGAGTCCTCTTTCCAACCCCACAGGTCTGATCAATATTGGATTCTTGAAGAAAGTGTTATGCCCAATCTCCCACGATGACCTGATTATAGACTGGTTCAGTAGACCAAATTTGTACGAAGTGCCACGTGTCAATGTTTCTACGTTCAATCCTGAAAATAATACCCAAAAAACTAAACTCTAACCTCGTTCTATCGCTTTTTATGAAATTTGAATCCAATGCTCAGAGAGAAAGTTATGACGATTTTCCCAAGGTCACATGTTTCACATGGAATTCGGGAGCCTACAAAAACCCTAACTTCCTCAGATCATATCTCCGAAAATATAAAGAACCAAGATTTGAAATTTTTTCATGAGGTTCATCAAAAGTTTAGCTCAAATAGGTTTTAATTTCAACTTCTGAAACTTTCTAGAAAAAACATTATAGTGAAAATATGGCGATGGCATGTTTTAAGCAGTGAAATCCTTGCATGAGGAGGATATGAGGGTCACAATTTATAGAATTGCTTAGATTGAGAGGGGTCTTCAACAAGTGAACGTTGGAGGGATTTTAGGAGCTTAAAAAATTATTAATTATTGACTACTAAATGACCACAACAAATGATGAGTGACATGCCACAACCCCATGGGGTTATAGCCCACTAACTAGAGTTACTAAATTCAAACACGAATATCTCTGAAACCGTGAAGAATTACGTGGCATGCCATATATCAACGGAAACATCTGGATGAGTAAAATCCATCCAAAATATCCTTGACTCAGAATAGAGTAAGTTTCCAAGTCAAAAATTCTATGCAATATTGGGGTAGCCCAAATATCACATGGTTTGGGTTCGAATTTGGGTTCGGCTATGATTAGGTTCGGTTTAAGTTCGAATTTTTTGATGGGGTTCAGATAAGGTTCTCCATTAGGTTCATCTATATACATTTTATATATGTATAGATATATTAACTTGAAAATGAAATATAGGATAAAATTGCAAGAAATCAACATCAATAAAAAAATGTTATCACAAACATGGAAACTGCAAGGATATATTACAAGCTTGAGGTGTGACATGAGCTTATGAGTTTTGAGCTATGGACTTGGTTAATGGTCATGAGGTTCAATGAGGTTTGTTGAACCTCAAAATATTTTTAAGGTTTGCCAAAATATGAACCTCAAGGTTGAAGTTTGACAAACCTTGTGGCATAGGGTAGCCCCTGGTGTTTTTTGGGTTGACATCAATGACAACCATTGACCAACAGTAAATCTTCATGTTATCATGATGGAGACATCAAGATGTGAATTTTTGTCGTCTCTTTGGAAGAAGATGTTAGATTTTGAGATTTTGGAGTAGCATCGGATGTGCTCTAGCTTAGAGACTTTGTGGAGGGGTTGGAACACATGATATATTGAAGACCCAAAATGAATTTGAAGAAATTCCATCTAGTGTAAAAGTTATTCAAATAGTTAAATTTCTTAATGGGGACACTAAGTCTAACTTTTGGAAATTAAAAAAATTAAAGTGAATTAATTTACACATGTGATGAGAACATTCTAAGTGACATGGATCAAGCTACTTCTAATCTTAGTTTTTGATGAGAGATAAGATCACGGTCATTGATGTGTCAACGAGAAAATTATAAAGGAAGGGCTTGGGGTCAGTTGGAGGGGATACACACAGATTCTAAGAGATTGAATTCTTCTGACGGAGTAGTGCTTGGACGAAGATCAAATCTAAGTGACTCAGAGAAGCAGTGAGGGGAAGAAGTAGTGACTGCTTAGGAGGGCCAAGAGTAAAACTTAGAGCAAGGGCAACAAAGATGCAGTGGAGGCAACACAGCCGTCAGAGGGTGTGACGCAATCCCCCGAGAGGGTGACACAAGCCCACGCAGGGGCAGCACAGTGTCTCCAAGAAAAAGTCTAAAATTCACCGAAAACTAGGGTTTCTGAGCTAGCGGGGCTGAAACAAGACTCCGGAGAAGCAGATCCACGAAGAGCTAGGGTGACGTAGTCTCTCGGATAAGGCTATGCAGGCTGACACAGCAGCTATGGAGAGTGCTCATCCGGATCAACAGGGACTTGCGAGAATGAGGTATATCTCACAATTTTTCTCTGATTACCGAGGTTTTTTCTATTGGGTGTGTCGAGTTATGGCACCCTAGATGTACTCAGAAATTGTTGCTTAATAATAATAAACCCACATATCTTTTTCACCGGTTTTCCCACATTTCATTTTTCCAGGGACAATTGTCTGAAAAATTTGTGTCATTTGTCATATGTGTGTGATATTTAGTAAATGATATGTATTTGTGTAGGCTGCTATTTGTGTTTACTTCGAAGTTTTTTTGAATGTTCGATTAAATAACTTGTGTAAATAAATCAAGTAGGAGAAGTAAATCAAAAGTTAGCAGTAGGATTTCTATGCTCATAAATTTTCACATGGTATCAGAGCATTGCAAATCAAGCTGAACCATCAGCAAAGCGTCTGAATATATTTGTTGCAATAAGGGCAACTAAAGCAACACAGATCCGAAATAAGGTAGCACGGCACCAAGAGGGACGTAGATCCTGCTGTTATCACTTATAAGTTTGTGAAACTTTACTTGATATGGCCATTCAAGTCCATTTATCAAAGGTCTCAAGTTGGTATAGGAAATTTCATTTTTATCATATTTAATCTATCCTAAGTTTCAAGGCCACCTACATTTCACCTCAATCCACCTCCATTCAGGTCATGTCATGTCCCATTAATCATCATTTGCTGAAATATTTCATTTCCAAAGCTTTTAAATTCAAAAAGGACACTTTAGTCATTTTTTCCTCTTTTCGTAGCATTTTACACTATAAAATATCAATTTTCGCTACGAAACTGCCTAATATTTTCGTAGCGAAACTGTTAGAAAATGAACTAGCCACGCCATGAAAAATAGTTTTTTTGTCTGTCAAATCTGGTGCAAGGTGTCAGTTCATGATTAGAGGATTTGGGGTGGATGTCATTCGAGTCAGTTAGGGTTATTTCAAAGGTACAAGGTCATGCCTCAGGTCATTATTACCGTTTTTAGCATGCATGAGTCATGATTAGGGCATGAGTTGTCATTGAAACCATAAAACATTACCCAATTGAGTCTTTTTGTCATTATCTACTTTATCCTTGCATGTTATTGAGTTTCTGGAGAGCTGCTTCATCGAGCCAAGCTAGTTGCTGGAATTTTCAAAGGTTACAGGTGTCACTAATCAAGCGAGGTTGAGAAGATATAAATTCACCATGGCTGCAAGGAAGAAGACTAATAAAGGTGGTCACTACCTCAGGTATGAGCCCATGGACATGAATTTATTAAATTAAGACCCAATTGCCTTGGAAGTGTTCAGAAGAACAGGTTGCTTGCAATTCTATCAAATATTGCAAGGGTGCCATCTACAGGTTTCCAAGGAGTTTGCTAAACGTTTTACTAGAACAACTTCAAATGTGAGAATGCTAAACCTCACAGTGACACCAGACAGCATTGCAACAGCAACAGGAATCCCTAGAGGAGGAGAGAAATGGTTTAAAGGCATAAAATTCACCATGCAGGACTGCAAAGAATTCATCAAGAAAGAGCATAGTGAAATTGATCTCACAAATGCTATCCCAAGGAGCTACATCAAGGAAAACTACTCAAAGTTTTTGATGATCATTCAGAAGTGCATCACCTGTGAAGGAAGGTTTCACATGGTCTACTCCTACCACCTTAGTCTTCTGCTTCATTTTGTGGGTAAGAGGTCTCTTGACTTGCCCTTTTACTTATACAAAATTTTAAGTAAAATGTCAGATAAGGTTCAAGTTAAAACAAAAGGAAATGAAACCTCTCTCTTTCATCATGGTTTGATTAAGTTGTTGGTGTTAGAGGAGTTGAAGAGATTAGGTAGATATTGTACATCCTTTCTATTCATAAGTGGTTTTGAAGTAGATGTTGTCACTCCTAAAAGAGTTCCCAAAACTAGAGATGTTACATCACCTACAGTAAGGTATGTGCCTAGGAACTAAAGTGAGCATGGAGACAGAGTTTTAAGGTGAAGATCGACACACCAAAATCTATGTTGGGAAATATGATGCGTAGTGTTGTCCTTGATGGCAAACTCCATCGAATGAAGGTGAAGACATGCGACTGTTGACATGTGTTGTCCTTGATGGAAAACCACCTGATGAAGTTATTCCTGACTTGATGGACTTAGTAAATGATGTAAATCTGATATGAAATGATGTTTGTTAAGCAATCTGATGCTGAGTGTTGTCCTTGAATGGCAACCCACTTGATGAAGATGATGGAAACTTACTTGATGAAGTTGTGCTTGATAGAATATGTCTTGATGAACTAAATATGATGTATCTACAGTGTGTACAAAAGGCAATGGAGAAAGGAATTCAGCATGTGCTAATTCTATGATGAAAAAGAGTATGTCTCTAGGCATACGCGGATTGGCCTAGGGGAAGTCGCGTATGCACGCGGAAAATAACGTTCCAAGTCGCGTATGGGCAAAAGCGCTCAAAAAGTGCAAAACCAGGGGTAACCACCATGGTATTGACCCATTGTATTGGGTAATGATTCGCCTAAATGACCCCGTCCAGGAATACCATCGGATGTAATGTGGTTTTGGCTCATGGTATTGAAAAAGGGTAAACCTATATAAAGAGAAGAAATTCATTGTGCAAATCATGAGAGTGGGAGCAAGATGTCTGAGCTTGAATGAATACTTCTCTGTGAAGTATATCTGTATGGAAAGGGTAAAGGTTTGATGATAGATCTGAATCTATGATGCACCTATGAAGAAATGATGAAGCGGGATTTCTAGATCTGAAATGTACTTGTATTTGCTAGATCTGTTTATGGAGTGATTAGATCTGTGATGAGGCGAACATCTGTCTGAAGTAAAGGGTTGAATCTGAACTGAATATCTGATCTGAAGAAGTATGTAGCTCTGTAATGATTGAAGATCCATACGCTAGTTAGCCGCAGAGGAAGCGCGTATATACGCGGCTTCGCTGAAGAAAAAGCGCGTATGCGCAGTGAAGTTTGTACAGATGTATACGCTGGTTGATGTGGACGGAAGCGCGTATATACGCGACATCAGTGAAAGAAAAGCGCGTATGCAAACTAGGGTTTGCTGAAGTATGGGGTATGAAATGTCTGATCTGATCTGCTGTGTTTTAGCTATCTGTTGTTGATGTTTGACTGTGCTTAAATGTATGGAGAGGGTCCAGTCTGAAAATACGATGAAACGTGGCCTGCAAGTGGTGTCCTAAAGGATGTTTCGGATCCAGTGTGAAAATTGATGAAACGTGGTCCATAGAGGTGCTGAGGGTTGTAGCCTTCAGTCAGGGGGTCGTAGCTCCCTTCCAGGTGAGGCTGGTAAACGAGATCAGGGGGTCGTAGCTCCCTTCCAGGTGAGGCTGGTAAACGAGTTCAGGGGGTCGTAGCTCCCTTCCAGGAGAGGCTGGTAAACGAGAGCAGGGGGTCGTAGCTCCCTTCCAGGAGAGGCTGGTAAACGAGCGCAGGTGGGTGCCTGCGTGCTGGTAGGAGTCTGCACCAACACATATGTTGTAAGATGTTTTCTCTATAATAAAATATTGAAGGCTGAGCAACTGCAGCGGTGGTTTTCTCCCGTCTTGGGTTTCCACCTAAAATCCTGGTGTTCATGTGTGATGCTTATGTGTGATGGTTTATTCTGTTCTTACTGCACATGTTTACTGTTTATATAACATCTAATGAATGAATGATGGAATGATATAAGTGAAGAACTAATGGCATAATTAGATCTCTGTGTATACGCGAGTTTTATGAAGGATATTCGCGTGTATACGCTAGTTGGCTTCAGAAAAGTAGCGTATGGGTTTTAGAGCATGAAAAAGTAAAAAGTTTCAAATTAAGTTCTAACATCGATTCACCCCCCTCCCCGCATTTTTCCCAACAATATACACTCGCAAAACTAAGCCAAATTCAAACATGGCTGCAAGAGAGTTAAAAGGAGACAAATAGTGGTTAAAGGTAACTTAGAATACATCTTGCATGGAATTTATATTGAAGAAACTCCCATTGTCCAAGTTGAAGATGTTGAAGAGGGAGGAAGGAAGCTTAAGAAAGGAAAAACAGCTAAAATTTTTGAGTTTGCAGGTGATGATGTTGGATTCATGTTTCAACCTAGAAAACCAATGACTAGGCATGCCAAAAAGGTTATGGAAAGCAGCAAATAGGTTCAGAAATTTAGTGAAACTGCTCAGCCACCACCAAGCATCATAGACCTCTCCTCTCCTGCAAAAACAGATCTGGTCATCAAACAAAAGAAGGGCAAAGACAAAATCATTGAAAAGATAGAAGTTGAAACCCTTAAGGAGCAGTTGAAGAAGGAAAGGGAAGAGATATCAGTCTTTAAGAAAGAGGCAAAGAAGCACGAAGCTGAAAGGGTCCAGTTTGAACAAATGAGCAAGATTTGGCAGGATGAAGTCACAAGTGTCTCAAAGACCTTGGAAAATTTAGAAAATTTGATAAAGTGGACTCAGTGACTAAGAGGAGAGGTCAAGCACATCAAAAAGGTAAATCTACATTTACAAGCCAGGAATAGGGCACTGAAGGATTAAGTGAAAGACCTAGAGCACTAATTGGATTTGATCCATGAAGAGCTGGAAAAGAAAGGTTTGAAAATGACTGTGGTTGAAAAGCCCGTTCCTCAATTGATTGTTAATGAGAAGGAAACACCACAAGAGTGATAAGTTGAGATTGAATATGCCTTAGAGGGTTCATTACATGCAGAAAATCAAATTTTTTCAGCAGGAGATCAATTTTTGAAGATTGTTTTGAAAGGGGAAATTTTTGTGTTTTTACACAGTTTCGTAGAGTTCCTCAGGCTTAAAGCCAGGAATACACTACAAAAAAACCTGTAGTGAAATTTTTTCTTCTAAAGTCAGTTTTTGTTTGATTCAAGGAGGGGGATTCATGGTGGTGATGTGTTTTGAATTGATAAACATCATGGAATAGCAAAGGAGCGAAGTTAATGGGTGCAGAAGCCACTTTTTCAACGCTACCAAAACTCGCTAAGAAATTGTCATGTTTTTGTAGCGAGAAATTGTTAAAGGTTTTTGAGCATCTTAATGACAGTTTTGGCCAGCTGGAGTCCTCCAGCATGTCAAGAGAGCTTATCAGTAGATACTTATGACTCGAAGGGAGTGTTATGAAGACAGGTCATCAGCCAAAGCAGTTTTGAAGATAAGGATAATGCATTCCTAAAAGTAGGGTTATGTTTCATAGATCTAGGAGGGTTTTTAATATGGAAAGTGGTGATGAACTCTATCATGGATTTTTTCGAGCATGTGATACTTAATTTGTAACCATCATGTAACAGTTTCATAGATAGGATAAGATCAATGTAGTAAATATGAGTTAGAGTCCTATTAGGAGATGGTTTCTTTAAGGTTTAGTTGTCATTTTTATGTTAAATGTTATGTATTTCAGTTATGAAAGGTGTCATGGGAAAATACGATGATCTAGCCACCAGGAAGATCATCCTTGTTGTAAAGAATGTCTATTTAAAGACAAAGCATCGAAGTAGCGGGGGATTGGAGAAAATTTGCACCAAACTTCTTCTTTATGTATTTGATCTATATCAGTAATACAAAGTGATATTTTTCTTGACAGACCTGAGATTATCATGAGGTTTTTAATGTCATATTGATCTATATCTTCATGTTTTACCACTTGCAGTAGATTTCATCTCTATTACTCAGAATTCATAACTCTATGCTCTGATTTCCTTTAGTGATGAAATGATTGTGTTTTCATATGTTTTATGTGTGAGTTTCTTTTGTTAAAGACCTCTATCTGCCTCAGCTTCCATGTTTAAGAACTTTTGTAACTGAAAATACTAATTGTTGACTCCATAAGCGGAATGGTAGCAAGCCTGCATTCTTTTCAACCCGCAATCATAAAAAACAAGCTACAATTTCCATAGAGTTAGCCATCTAGTACTATCATTATCCAATATCATAAAAAACCCTTGAGAGAGCCCTCTCAAACTGAAGAGGCTAAGCTTCAGTTAGAAGTGGTTTGAAACAGTTACACTGAGTTGTCTGATAAGCACCCAATCAAGTAAAATTTTGTGATAACATTTTGGTGTGTCTACCGGGAGTCTGAAGATACAATTCCCAAAGCTTTGAAGCTGAACTCTTGAAGGTAGCAGGAACTCAGAATTTGTTGGAGGCTGCAACTACCTTGGTGACTCCATTCAAAATTCTCACGTTAAAAGGTGGCTTCGAAAAGGAGATATACGAGGATTAATCCTGACCCAAATCCACCTACAATTGTGGATAATCCAAACACTATTTCTAGAGGCATTCAAGGCAGTTTTGCACAATCAAGTACTCCATTACACACAAAAACCTTTTCCTCTGAAGTTTTAAGAAGTCCTGAAGATAAAACATTTGATGATAAAATTCAGGAAGTCTTGTTTAGGTTTGAAAATGAAAACGAATTGACTGAAATTGTCTTACACCTACATAGGAGAGGTATTGATACCTCAACCTTAGTGACCCAAAAAGATAAAGAAGAATTTTGGGGAGCAGTCACATCAGATTTATTGTTAGAGAGGGAATCTTTGGATAGGTTGAAGTAACTAGACCCATTTGAAATCTTGCTAAGAAGAAAATATGGTTTCCCTTTACTTGACTGGAGTTCAATTGTAACTGGACTACAAAGACCAACCAGCCCACCTCCTAACAGTTCATCTTCCTCTACTATTGTTGTCCCTAAAACTACCACAGTTCCTATCATCATGGCTGGAAATGTTCCACTTGCACCTGCTAGGTATGCCCCTCTTGTTCTCCCAGTTGTCCTTAATGCCCTTCCTAGCAAATATTTTGCTAGAATCAAAACTTAGGGAAGTGATGAAGAGAATACAGTTGAAGAGCATGTAGACCAGTTTAATGACTTCATAGACAGGGACAGGAGCAGCTCAACTGAGATATGCCAAGGCCTTTCACTATGACTTTTCTATCCTACTAAGAGAAAGAGAATCCCCTTCACTAGCTAAAATGAAAAATGATGCTGTGAAGGTGGAGGTCAATATGATAGCAACTAAAAATTCCAAGATGGGAAAGAAAAAATTAAAAGAAGAATACAAGCCTTCAACCTCAGATGACAAATTTTATTCCATGATGACAACAATGGAAAAACTAATGGATAGGCTTGCCCTTGGGAATGCCTCTGAACCTTCTGCAAAACATGAACCACAGTTTAGAAATCCTTAGTTCAAAAGACCTCAAAAACAACAGAGACCAAGGGAAAACAGAAATCATCCTGACCCTCAAGTAAGGCCTCCTTTTTAGCAAAATTTAGTTGATGAAAAAGATCAGCCTGAAATACTAAAAGACTCCATTCATTGCCTAGATGAAAACATGTCAAGAATGTTTTTGACAAAGGAAGAACATGATGAGTCTGATCATGATGTAAAAAAGGGTGAGGAACCATCTGATTACCTTAAGGGTTATCAACATGCAATATTTGAGATGCAGAAACAATACAACCTCATAAAAAAGAAATGTTCCTATATTTGCAAACAAAACATAGCCCAAGAAAGATGCCCCTAAAGCAGTTGAGGTTAGAAAACATCCACCATTTCCTCCTCCTATCAAAGAGACTGAAAAAAATTACTTATGTTTTTAGTTTGGAGAATGAGATTTCCAAGATCAAGATCCGAGTCCCTTTTGGAGAAATTCTTAAGGTGAATGAATACATAAGTAAAATTGTAAAAATGTTGAATTACCAACCTGGAGTTGCAGACATCCTTAATGTACAAGAGGACCATCCTACCATATACTTGGGACCAAGATTGGAAGATGAGCAGAATGAAGAGGTACCTCCTTTCTATGTCAGTCTTAGTATTCATGACATTACATTACACAATTCCATGTTGGATTCAGGAGCCTCTCATAAACTCATGCCTAAAGTGATTATGGAAAGGATGGGATTAGAAATCACTAAGCCATATAAGGATTTGTTTTCTTTTGATTCAAAAAGAGTTCAATGCATTGGTTTGGTAAAATATGTTGTTGTTGGTATCACACAAGTCCCTTCCAAGACAGTGGTAATGGACATTGTGGTAGCAGACATTCCACCCAAGTTTTGCATGCTTCTATCCAAGTCTTGGGCAGCAAAGATCAAAGGCACCATGCAGATGGACCTAACATATGCCACCATTCTTGTTTTTGGTGAGCAAAGAAGGTTTTACATAGAGACAAGGATGGATTATATGGCAAGTAGTAAGGACAAACCTCAGAATTTCCCAATTTATGATGTTGAGACTGAATTAGGATCTACTATATTTTTCGATGAACTAATTGATGAAGCAGAAGATGAGAAGAAAGCAAAAATTCAGGAGGTTGAAAATCAGGAAATCATTGAAAAAAAGGAAGAGGGTTGGTGGTTGTTACACTTTGATGGATCAGTTGGAAGAGAGGGGGTTGGAGCAGGAATTTGGATCACAACTCCAAAGGATGAAATTAAGTTCTATTCTTTTAAACTGAACTTTGATTGCACAAATAATATGGCTGAGTATGAATCTCTATTTTTGGGTTTAGAATTTTTAAAAAGATTGGGTGCCCAAAAAATTTCAGTTTGTGGAGATTTTGAATTGGTTATTAAACAAGTTAAGGGTGTATATCAAACCAAGGATGTGAGAATGAGAGCATACAGAAATTTGATTATGGAGATTTTAGAAAAATTTCAAGAATATTTATTTATTGTGAAGACTAGGGACTAAAACTCAATAGCTAACTCCATAGCTATTTTTGTAAGTTTGTTTTTCATCCCTGCACATTCCACTAAAAGGTATGAAGTTGAAGTTCGCCATAGGCTTGCTATCCCAGACAACATCATCCATTGGAAAGTTTTTTAAGATAACCAACTAGTCAAAAACTTCTTAGAATTGAAAGAGGAGTTTTAAAACACACAAGTAGATCAGCGAAACATGCTTACTGAAACTAAAGGTAATTCTGAAGTGTTGCAGCTAAAGAATAATTCTATACCCAAAGGTCTCATCCCACTTGAAAAGATTTCTGACCAAAATGATGTGTTCAAATATCCTAGGATACAAGTTGATGATGAAGAGGTAGACAGTTGTAACCTTGGTATAGTAGCAATCCCAAAAATAATCAAGCTTTCAAATTTCCTTTTGTAGAGATGAAACATCAATATATTGAGATGATGAAAAGGTTCATAGATGTTTTTGCATGGAGTTATGCTGATTTGAAGAAATATGATCCTACTATTATTTAGCATACCATTCCTATTAAAGAAAATGATAATCCTTTCAAACAGAAGTTGAGGAGGATTAATCCATTGCTCATGCCTCTGATTGAGAAGGAAATTAAGAAGCTCTTTGATGCAAAAATCATTGTTCCCATCATATTTTCAAAATAGCTTGCTAACTTGGTTCCAGTCAGAAAAAAGAGTGGAGAGATCAGAATCTGCATTGACTTCATAAGCTTGAGCAAAGCTTCTTTGAAGGACAATTACCCTCTCCCTAAGATGGATCAAATTATGAAGAACATTTTTGGTTCCCAAAGGATGTCTATGCTGGATGGTTTTTCAGGATACAATCAAATACTAGTGCATCCAGAAGATCAGGAGAAAATTGCCTTTACTACACCATTGTTAAGCAAGTAAATCCTCTTTGCGGACAGAGACGATCCCTTTAGCCCTATAGTGGGTCTAGAAACAAAGCAACATGCTAGAGTGTAGGTTCCTAATTACTAAATTAAAATAGGACACGGTAGATCGACCTACCTGGAGTCCAATGTTGTCGTCGCAACTGTAGTGGTGGTGGTCTCTCACTCCTGCCTCGGCAAGTCACTGTCCTTCTGCAGTCATGCTCAGATACCTGCACATAAATCAGAAAACAATAAAAACATATGACATAATAACTTCATTCATAACTAATAGCCAGTCAAAGAGGGCTAAGCATATTGCATTAAACAAATTACATAACACAAAATGGGAACCAAACAATAGTCACGTGTATGTATCGATAGAAGGAAGAGTTACAACCAAAGCTTTGACGTCGCAGTCTCCTCCATTGGGGTTCAGCCGAAGCGCATCTCAGATATTCGTCAGGGGATTCAGACGGGATGAGGGCATGGGCTTAAACTCTCTCAATGAAGTTCTTTCTTGTTCTATCTCTTCAACAATTCAGCTATAGTATACTCAGTTCTCCATGTTCAGCTATAGTATACTCAATTCTCCATGTTCAACTAGCTTATGCAAGGAGAGATAGCTTCTTTTTATAGAGGAAAATGAGGAGGTTGGGATCCCTTCAAAAGTGGAAGGGAGGCCTCTCCTTTAGGAGGTTCCCACAAGAGGTGGAAACCATAAACTAAAGGAGGGAGTCTGTGGTTATTCAGTCCAACCACTCCTAGTGACTCATCCTTGAAGTTGTTAGAGTGGAATCTCCACCTCTATTTTTCTTAAACATTCCATAAATAGCTCGACACAGGTGGCTAACTAGTACAAAGCACAAACTGGCGCGGGGCCTAGTGTCAATCTTCCTCATTGGCGCAAGGACATCTACTTGCACCAAGGAAAAAACACGGGTTCCTGAAGCTCTGCTCAGGGAATTGTCAACAGAAGGAATATTTCTCTCATGTAAATGGATGCAATGATGGTCTTTGCAAGGCATGACACTTCTTATAAGTCGCAGAAATGACCCTCCAATGTGCGACATGGATATTGCAGTGACAGTGACAAAATGTTGTGTAACAAATGCCCCCTAAAGCATGAGGTTCGAGGGAGAGGGAGGGGCGAAATGCTTTACAAGAATGCGTTTGAACAAAACACCGCTGTCATAAAACCTACAGTTAAAAATACAACTGATATCTCTGATACATGAAAATGTGGTATGGGCACAACCATCCATAATAGGGTACATAAAAATTGAGATCCGAGGCATGGACGCAGCCATCCAGCAGTAAGGATCAACAAATAAACTGAGGTATTGTCATAGCTATCCAATCAAAAGAGTCATGTAATAATTCATGATAATCCACAAGAACCCGTAGCCTGGATTTTATCAGAAAAAACCTAGGGTCTTGTGCTCCATCTCGACCCGAACAAGTACAAATTCAAGCATGCGAATATATGAGTTGAAGTCGAACATGCAATAAAATCCTCTGATTACCAACCAATGATGAAATTTGTTAATAGACACGATAGAAACCACCAATAAAGACAATGGCCCTCAAGGTATGAGAGGTACAATCCACGGAATTTGAACAGTGATCTGACGTCAAACACCTGTAGAATCACTCGATCGAAGGCCAATTATGTGGACCTTGCGTCGAATGCGAAGAACCTTCCATTAAGGCATGCAGGCTCCAAGGTACCAGAAGGGAGTCTCTAAATCAGATTCCTGGATTATGAGTTGAAATCGACAGGAAGTGACCTGGTCGAAGGAGGTCCATAATGTTTCCAATATCATCGACACTAGACAGAGGAATATGACGATAGTGAATCAGGACCTAACACAGAATCAGAGGGAGGTTGAAAACTGCAGAGGCAAACTTCTCTTGAACATATTAGCGACACGACACTGGATTTGGCAGTATTTGACATCAAGGGATCTAAGGTCATGATGACATGGCAAAGAGAAAATGAGAGGTCAAAATAGATTACCCAAACCCATGGAGGCAAAAAATGACGAAATTAGATGTCCCCAACCCGACACGAATGCAGACAAGTGCCATGTTCAAGAGCGACATAGTGCCAACATAACTAAAAACTGGTTCCATTTTCCCCCACCACGTCTGGTGAGTACCTCTTTATTTTTACAAAAACTTCAAGAGGATAGCATATGCTTTTCGTACAATTTTGTCCTTCGCACAAATCCAACCTAGTACATTTTATGAGCCCTAGGAAGGAGGAACTTGGGTAACATCATGGTGATGAAGTCTGATGTCATCATGGTTTAACGAGTCTAACAAAGGGAGAACTCGGCATCTTTTCATGTTTAGAGAGTTTGAAAAGAAGGCGTAAAAGAAAACTCTAGCATGGCCCTTTTCATAAATAGTCTCTCAGATCCAAAAAGGTAGAAAACAATATCTGAAAGAACCTCGTAGTCGTGATTAGCTAAGGTATTCATTTTTCGTAAATAATCCATCCCAGCCTGAAAAAGGGATAAACATATACTGGGTAGATATCGTTTTGCAATCATTTAACGAGTTCAAAATGACAAGAATCTCAGCAATATTTTCAATTTTAGAGAGTCAGAAAAGAGCTGAAATTTGACTCCTCCTAGAGGAACGAGTGGTGTTACGGGTAGTAACTCGTTCCAGTGATGGTGGAACTTCTCAAAACATGATAAAAGTCAAGAGGCTAGCTAACAAGACCACTCATTGCAGATGTTCCTCAGGAATGGGTAAAACAATCAAGTGAAGGCGTATGATCGGCCAAGCATATGGTGACGATGGAATGAGAAGACCAAGGCTCATCTGGAAAAAAAATACTGATAAAATGGCAATCATGAGAGATAAACTAAGAATGGTTTCATTTTTACACAAGCTTGAAAACAGGAAACTCTGCTTGAATTTGGTTTCATTTTTACACAAGCTTGAAACAAAGATAAACTGTGCTTGAAGTTGGTTTGCATGCCCCCAGCATGGTGACTCAATTCGAGGTACATGCCCGCCAAGCTTCAGTCCGGTTGCAATAAATGAAAAGCAGATGGAGTGAAGGTTCAAATTACGAGATTAGAGAAAGAATCGACTGGGATTTTACGAGATCATATCAAAGATTCGAATTGAACATGAACGTGTTTCATTGTTTTAACGAGGTTGACACATTAAAATAACTATCCTCGTGAGAACTTGTTTCATTTTTTAAGGAGTTTGACACAAGGAAACAAACTGTGCTCCGAAGAGCTTGTTTCATTTTTTAAGTAGCTTGACACAAGAAAAGTAACTATGCTCCGTGACCTAATTAATTTTTTAACGAGGTTGACATAGAAAATGAACTATCCTCATAAGGACCTTGTTTCATTTTTTAAGGAGCTTGACACAAGAAAATGAACCATGCTCCATCGACCTTGTTTCATTTTTTAAGGAGCTTGACAAAAGAAAACGAACCATGATCCAACAAGCTTGTTTCATTTTTTAAGGAGCTTGACACAAGAAAACGAACCATGCTCCGACAAGCTTGTTTCATTTTTTAAGGAGCTTGACACGAGGAAATGAAATCTGCTCCGACGACCTTTTACCATAACGAATAAGAGGTCGTGGCTTCCAATAAATTCTCATTGGATGGGAGAAAAACATCCTGGAAATCATGATCGAATTCCCCCAGTAAGCGACACTCAATGGTTTTATCACCGGATGAGGGCATCGAACAAGTGGCCACATAATTAACCCATGACGAGGAAGATACAACTGACAGATAAAGATCCAGCAGGGATGATGGCGGACCAGTTGCCACCTCAGGACCAAAGAATGAAATTTGATCAATGGTCATGATCCGACCTTGGTGTGGAAAAAAAATCACACGAAAGAGGGAAGAGACAAGCACACCCATGACATAAGCATAGTCGTGGCCCAAGAGTAAATTGAAATCCAAGGGGCCTGGAACAACCATCACGTCTATATAGACGGTTTTCCCTCCCAAAGTGATTGGCAACTTTGGAAGGATCCCTAACGGTTGACTGGTTCTTCTATTAAAAGCCAACAAATTCTGTGTAACAGGCACAAGCAGGGGAGAACCAAAATTTTTCCAAGTAGTTAAAGACAAAACACTAACAGACGCACCTTCATCTATGATCGTGCTAGATACGACGATATCGAAGGCCTATATCGTAATCTCAAAAGGCACATAAGAAGGAATGTGGTATCCCGCAAATCGACTTTAATCGAAGGAAGCGACCAAACTACTTGGAGGGGGTACCACTAAACTGAGATGGTCATCCCCTAGTGTTACTGGAACAAGAGGAGCATCCTCCGGAACCACGGATAGAGGATCAGGAAGAGAAACTTCTTGAGTCACAGGGACAGGAGGATCTTTCTCAAAGTCTGAAGAATCTGAAGAAACAAGAAGAACGTGAGGGGGATGAAATCCACTCTCAACGAAAAATACCTGATGAACCACAGGCTGAATCAGATCGACCGATTCCACGACCAATCGTTGGTCAGGAATGGATTCATGATTTTTAATTTCCAGGGGAGTGGGATTGACCAAGGATGAATCTTGACTGATCGGTTTATCAACTAGCGAAAGACTCAAAGAAAGCTTCTGGTAACCAACCGGAAGGCAGGGTGCAGAAACGGTAGGGTTATCCAAAATTCTTGTGGCTTCATCCATTTATGGACAAAGGTGAATGGGATGATTCCCTTCACACAACTTACAGGGATTCATGATCTTACCCTGTCTCTTATAAGTCTTATCAGTACTAGTCCAAGATGTTCCACCAAGATGACTTCTAGAAGCCAAAGGCAACGACGGACGACCATCGGACCATGCTTCAAGCACCTTAGGAATACCAGGGCAGTCTCGAAGAAGATGGTCACCTTTGCACAACATGCAATGGAGTTTGAATTTCTGAGGAAGGTTGGATGGTTTATCAATGGAAGGTGTCTGAGGCGCAATAGCCCCAGAGTTAGCCTCTCTCTTATCTGACTTCTTATTCTTTGTCTTCTTCTTCTTCTTCTTAGCCACTTGGTTACTAGAATCCAAAATTTCACCAGGTGAAGTAGAATATGAGGACGAAGAAATAGGCGAAGAAGGGAATGGTCCACTTTAAAATCAACATGATGTTGTTCAGGCGGAGGGGATGGTTGTACAGAGGGTGGAGTACTTGAGACCACAGAGGTCGAGAACAACCAGACAGGAAAACCAACAGTTAACCTAGGAAGGGACAATGTTGCCATATAAGGAGCACCAACATTCCCCAAAGCAGGAAAAGGACTAGGATTCCCTTCGAAGGGTATTCCTTGGTTGGTAAACTCTGGAAACATTGACATTGGAAACAACCCTAAAACAACACACTAAGGAAGATAACTTGAACCAGGAATATTTCATGGGCAGTTAATATTTTAAAACATTGAAACAAAACTGTGTCGTTTCATATTTTAAGAGTCGAGAAATAGGCAAAAGGTGGCTCTATCACTTTCAGGTTGAAAAATGCGTGAAAGGACAAGCGCTCAATGATCTTTTCACTTTTAGAGAGTCACGAAAATACAAAAGTGACTAGTTGGGTAATCTAAGCAAGAGGGTGTACCAAGTTTCCGTGAACTGCAATATACAAATTGGTGATCAAATGAAAGATATATGACCAAGGACTTGACGTACATGCAGGCAGTCTCCCTAAATTTTGTGTTCAGTGTATCACGGTTACAGAGTGGAAGACTCAGCTTCCTATGGATAAAAGGATTGCAACCTATGAGAGTCTCCCTTTATATATGTGATGGTACGGGGAGCACAAATCCGTACTAGCGTTGTCTAAAGCTAGATGGCGAACGACAACTACTAGGTTTAATGACGCCGGAACACATCACTAGCCTAGACCTCTAAATGTGTACATTAGGTTTCAATGCTTTTTTAGGTTGATTGAATTGATTTTAAAGTTTATCTTGAATTAGGTTTCAATTTCAAGGCCCTATCGAATGTCACATGACAATCTCCTATATGCAGCGATATGAGAAAAGAAATCTTTCAATTCAATGAATGCTATCTAGTTAAGGGAAGAGTTTCAAACAATGATGCAACAAACAACAATACTACAAATGGAACTTTTCCAAACTAGATTACTTTCACTATCCAAAAGTAATCTAAAACATTCAACGATGAGAATTATGCAATGTAATCTATGCAAAATCCTCTTTTTTGAAAACTATGCAATTGTAATCTATGCACAATTTCCTTTTTCTTTTGAAAGAATAAGAATGCACTCAATGCATTTTTCGATGAAATGAGAATCTACTTAATGTATACTGTTAATAAAGAGAATGCACCCAATGCGATTTTTATTTTTCAATCATTAAACAATGTGATCTAATTTCAATGATGGATCTCAAAAAAAGACTTTTCAATGCAATGTGATCTAATTCATTTTAACGAAAAGCAAACTATGAGACGAAAACTAAATGAACGCAAATTTCCTTAATGGAAGGATGATTGCAAAAGGGATGCAAACAAATACTAAGAAGCAATCATTGTTTCGAACACTTTGTAACGAAATTCCTCAAAAGGCTACACGACATACGAGGTCAAGCACAAAGAGGACTTCCAAAGCGTGAGCTCAAAACAAGGCATTCATTCCCTTTTACATCAAGCAATCATAGAAGGAAGACTTTTTAGCTGAACAATGAGAAATGTAATCTATGCTCACAAGTGAACAAGTAAAGGGGAGAATGTGTCAATCATACAGAGAAAAATACCAGAAGGGCAAGACACACTGGTGAAGAACTTAGGGAAAAAACCTTAATTTTTCACACACCCTGAAATTGGCACCACTTTTGTGGGTGAAACTAGCGCCAACGGGCGCGAATTTCTCACTAAAAACTAGCGCCAAGGGCCAATTGGCGCGGGTTGCTAACTGAAAATTAGCGCCAATCGGTGTGACTGTCAATAAAATAAAAGCGCCAATGCCTGAAAAAGAAAAAACAAATAATTTCTCCCAACCAAGACCAGACTTACCACTTCAAGAAAAAACTAAAAGATCGTAATTGATGAAAAACATAGGAACAAACAGGGAAATGGTCGTTCAACTAAAATCGTCGAATGACGAAGACCTCAAGGAGTGACAAACTCAAAGGAAATTCCCCAGCGGATTCGCCAATTTTTTAAGCAGGTAAATCCTCTCTGTGGACAGAGACGATCCCTCTAGCCCTAGAGTGGGTCTAGAAACAAAGAGACATGCTAGAGTGTAGGTTCCTAATTACTGAAAGAAAAGAGGACACGGTAGATCGAACTACCTGGATTCCAATGCTATCGTCGCGGCTATAGTGGTTGTGGCCTCTAGCTCCTGCCTCGGCAAGTCACAGTCCTTCTGCAGTCATGCTCAGATACCTGCACATAGATCAACAAACAAGAACAACATAAGACATAATAACTTCATTCATAACTACTAGCTAGTCAAAGAGGGCTAATGACATTGCATTAAACAAATTACATAACACAAAATGGGAACCAAACAATAGTCACATGTATTTATTGATAGAAGGAAGAGTTACAACCAAAGCTTTGACGTCGCAGTCTCCTCCAGTGGGGTTCAGCCGAAGCGCGTCTCAGATACTCGTTAAGGGATTCGAACAGGATGAGGGCATGAGCTTAAACTCTCTCAACGAAGTTCCTTATTGTTCTATCTTTTCAACAATTTAGCTATAGTATACTCAGTTCTCCATGTTCAGCTAGCTTATACAAGGAGAGATAGCTTCTTTTTATATAGGAAAAGGAGGAATTTGGGATCCCTACAAAGGCGGAAGGAAGGCCTATCCTTTAGGAGGTTCCCACAGGAGGTGGAAACCAAAAACTTAAGGAGGGAGTCTGTGGTTATTCAATCCAACCACTCCCAGTGACTCATCCTAGAAATTGTTAGAGTGGAATCTTTGCCTCTATTTTTAAAAAACATTCCATAAACAGCTCGGCGCGAGTGGCTAACTGGGATAGAGCGCCAATTGGCACGGGGCCCAATGTTAATCTTCCTCATTGGCACGAGGACAGAACTGGCTACTCACGCCAAGGCAAAAACAGGGGTTTCTGAAGCTCTGCTCAGGGAATTGTCAACAGAAGTAATATTGCTCTCATGTAAAGGGATGTAATGATGGTCTTTGCAAGGCATGACACTTCTTATTAGTCACAGAAATGACCCTCCAATGTGCGAGATGGGGATTGCAGGGACAGTGACAAAATGTTGTGTAACAACCATGGGGGACATTCATGTATGCCAAGATGCCCTTTGGTCTGATGAATGCAGGAGCGACCTTTCAAAGAGAAATGGACATTTCCTTTGCTGAGGAGAAGGATAAGTTGGTGGTTTTCTATCTCGATGACATAATATTTTTCTCGAGGAGAGACGAAGACCACTTGAAGCATTTGGAAAAAAATTTGCTGAAGTGTAGAAGGTTTAGTATTTCTCTTAATTCCAATAAGATTATTTTTGCTTTAATGCCTGTAAATTTACTTGGGCACATTATATCTAAAGATGGGACAAAGATTGATCCAAACCGAGCTAATGCCATTCAGAAAGTAGATTTGCCTTGAAGCAGGAAGGAAATTTAGTCTTTCCTTGGAAGAGTGAATTTTGTGAGAAGGTTTATTCCAAACTTTGCTGAGATTGTCAAAGACATAACCAAGATGTTGAAGAACGGAGCTGAAATTAAATGGACAATTGAAGCAAAGTAGTCACTTGAGGAAATCAAGAAGGAACTCACTCAAGCACCAGTGTTGATTAGCCCAGATTTTTCAAAGGAATTTATGGTTTTTACATTTGCATCAGAAAATAAAATTGTTGGAGTTTTGCTGTAGAAAGGACAATAAGGTACTGAGCAGCCTATTTCATTCTTTAGTAGGACCTTATCTAATTCAAAGTTGAAGTACAATATCTTTGGTCAAATCCATCAAAGATTTCAAAATTTTTATTCTGCATTCTCATGTCATAGCATTCGTGCCTAATGTTGTAGTGAAGGACATATTGACTTAAGTTGATCTTTATGGTAAGAGAGGGAAGTGGATAGCTAACTTGCTAGAATATGACATAGAAATCAGACTTACAAAATTGGTGAAAGGTCAGTGGCTAGCAAAGCTGATGGCACAGTCCAATTTTGACTGTCTTGATATGAATTTAATTGCAGAAATTTCAGAATTATCTGATGAAGATGAAGAGTTGATACCCATTGAAGAGAAATACATTCTGTATGAGTGGTACAGAGACATTGTTTTTGTCTTACATCATCATAGATCTCCTACTGAATTAACAAAATCTAAAGCAAGGTTTGTGACGTTGAAATCTCAGTGAGGTACTGCATTGTAGATAAAAATATGTATTGGAAATATATTGTTGGTATTATTTTGAAATGTTTGCTGGAAGAGGAAGCTGAAAAATTGATTGAAGAGTTTCATAAAGGAGATTGTAGAGGTCATCACTATTGGAAGGCCACAGCAAACAAGATTCTCATAGTAGGGTACTACTCACCTACTACGTTCAAATATGTTTACAAAAAGATAGATGCTTGCCATGAATGTTAGATTTTGATGGTAAGAAAAATCTTGTTCCTTTACCCTTGATGCCTATTTATGTTGAGGCACCATTCCAGTAGTGGGGACTAGATTTTATTGGTGATATTCATCCATCATCTTTATGTCAGCATCGTTGGATCTTGAGAGCAACTGATTATTTCACCAAGTGGATTGAAGAAATCCCAACTAGGCAAATAAATGATTCAGTTATCATTTCATTCTTAGAGAATAACATATTGTCTAGGTTTGGTTGCCCTATGAAGATCATCACTGACAATGCACAAGCTTTCAAATCCAAGAGGTTGATCAATTGTTGTCATCAATATCACATTACACTCGGACATTCTACTGCTTACTATCCACAAGGTAATGGTCTTGCTAAATCTTCTAACAATAGCATTATGAGAATTATTAAGAAGGTGTTGCAAGAAAATAAAAGGTCATGGCATTTGAAGCTGAAGTATGCTCTTTGGGCTGAAAGAGTGCGTACAAAAAGGTCAATTGGTACTTCACATTATGAGTTGGTATATGGATCTGAAGCCATCTTTCCTACATCCTTGGGAGTTCCTGTTATGAAGTTGTTGCAACGATTAGAGGAGGAGCCTAATGCTATTTAGAGGATAATAAACCGGTTGATAGCTCTGCAAGAAAAAAGGGAGAAAGTATATAACAGCAATCAACAATCTCAAAACAGATTAAATAAGACATTTGATAGGAAGGTCAAAGAGGAACACTTTTAGATTCAAGATGTGGTATTGAAGTGGGAGGCCAGAATTGAAGAAAAGGGGAAACATGGTAAGTTTGAGAATATATGGAAAGGTCCATTCATAGTAGCTTCATTCCATGGCAAACAACACTTACCTACCGCAGGAGATGGATGACAACCTTGTGTTGAGTGGTCCGTTAATGGTATGTTTTTTGAAGCATTATTCCTCTTAAGTTCTATTGATCTTTCATTCCATTGTACATATTCCATTTTATTATGTTTTTATGCAACAACATGCTTTCAGTCGTAAAACCTTGAGCCCGAGATGAAGTCCATTAGAGTTTGTAGCATTAAGTTTGTAGGCTATTTGGAAAATTTCGCAGTTTTTATTTCCCAAGAAGATGGATGGCATTGGAACTACAAAGTTCTTTGGTGTACCACAAGGCACACCATCCCAGTGGAGCCACTATTATCAATGCATAAGATTGTGAAACATTACCTGACATGGTCATTCAAGTTCATTTATCAAAGGTCTCAAGTTGGTATAGGAAATTTCATTTTTATCATATTTAACCTATCCTAAGTTTCAAGACCACCTCCATTTCATCTCAATCCACCTCTATTCAGGTCATGTCATGTCCCATCAGTCATCATTTGTTGACATATTTCATTTCCCAGCCTTTTAAATTCAAAAAGGAAACTTTAGCCAGTTTTTCCTCTTTTCGTAGCGTTTTACACTGTAAAATAACAATTTTCGCTACAAAACTGTCAGAAAATGAACTAGCCATGCTACGAAAAATAGTTTTTATGTCTGTCTTGTCAAATTCGGTGCAAGGTGCCAGTTCATGATTAGAGGAATTGGGGTAGATGTCATTCAAGTCAGTTAGGGTTATTTCAAAGGTACAAGGTCATGTCTGAGGTTATTATTACCGTTTTTAGTATGCATGAGTCATGATTAGGGCATGAGTTGTCATCGAAACCATAAAACATTACCCAATTGAGTATTTTGTCACTCTCTGCTTTATCCTTGCATGTTATTGAGTTTCTGGAGAGTTGCTTCACCGAGCCAAGCCGGTTGTTGGCATTTTCAAAGGTTACAGGTGTAACTAATCAAGCGAGGTTGAGAAGATATAAATTCACCATGGCTGGAAGGAACAAGACCAATAAAGGTGGTCACTGCCTTAGGTGAGAGCCCATGGACATGAATTTATTAAATGAAGACCCAACTTCCTTGGAAGTTTTCAAAAAAACAGGTTGCTTGCAATTCTGTCAAAGATTGCAAGGGTGCCATCTACAGGTTTCCAAGGAGTTTGCTAAAAAATTTACCGGAACAGCTTAAAAGGTGGGAATGCTAAACCTCACAGTGACACCAGACAGCATTGTAGTAGCAAAAATAATCCCTAGAGGAGGAGAGAAATGGTTTAAAGGCATCAAATTCACCATGTAGGACTGCAAAGAATTCATCAAGACAGAGCATAGTGAAATTGATCTCACGAATGCTATCCCATGGAGCTACATGAAGGACAACTACTCAAAGTTGTTGATGATCATTCAGAAGTACTTCACCTGTGAAGCAAGGTTTCACATGGTCTACTCCTACCACCTTAGGCTTCTACTGCATTTTTTGGGTAATAGGTCTCTTGACTTGCCCTTTTACTTATACAAAATTTTAAGTAAAATTTCAGATATGGTTCAAGTTAAAACAGAAGGAAATGAAACCTCTCTCTTTCATCATGGTTTGATTAAATTGTTGGTGTTAGAGGAGTTGAAGAGATTAGGTAGAGATTGGACATCCTTTCTATACATAATTGGTTTTGAAGTAGATGTTGTCACTCCTAAAAGAGTTCCCAAACCTAGATATGTTTCATCACCTACAATGGCAGAGCAGTTAAAGCCAGTGAGCATGGAGAGAGAGCCTTTACAGAAGATTGACACACCAAAAGCTACACCTACAAAACATAATCCAACAATTAGAAAACATGGCAATAAGAGAGTTACAAGGAGCTAAATAGTGGTTAAAGGTAACTTAGAAGACATCTTGCATGTAATTGATATTGAAGAAACTCCCATTGTCCAAGCTGAAGATGTTGAATAGGGAGGAAGGAAGCTTAAGAAAGGAAAAACAGCTAAAAATTTGGAGTTTGCAGGTGATGATGTTGGATTCATGTTTCAACCTAGAAAACCAATGAATAGGCATGCAATAAAGGTTATGGAAAGCAGCAAATAGGTTCAGAAAGTTAGTGAAATTTCTCAGCCACCACCAAGCATCATAGACCTCTCCTCACCTGCAAAAGAAGATCTGGTCATCAAACAAAAGAAGAGCAAAGAGAAAATCATTGAAAAGACAGAAGTTTAAACCCTTAAGGAGAAGTTGAAGAAGGCAAGGGAAGAGATATCATTCTTTAAGAAAGAGGCAAAGAAGCACAGAGCTGAAAGGGTCCAGTTTGAACAAATGAGCAATATTTGGGAGGATCAAGTCACAAGTGTCTCAAAGACCTTGGACAATTCAGAAAAATTGATAAAGTGGACTCAGCCACTAAGAGGAGAGGTCAAGTACATCAAAAAGGTAAATCTACACTTGCAAGCCAAGAACAGGGCACTGAAGGATCAACTGAAAGACCTAGAGCAGCAATTGGAGTAGATTCATGAAGAGCTGGAAAAGAAAGGTTTGAAAATGACTGTGGTTGAAGAGCCCATTGCTCAATTGATTTTTAATGAGGAGGAAACACCACAAGAGTGATAAGTTGAGATTGAATATGCCTTAGAGGGTTCATTACATGTAGAAAATCAATTTTTTGCAGCAGGAGATCAATTTTTGAAGATTGTTTTGAAAGGGTAAATTTATGTGTTTTTACACAGTTTCGTAGTGTTCCTTAGGCTTAAAGCCAGGAATACACTACGAAAAAACCTGTAGCATCATTTTTGCTTCTAAAGTCAGTTTTTGTTTGATTCACGGAGGGGGATTCATGGTGGTGATGTGTTTTGAATTGATAAACATCATGGAACAACAAAGGAGCGAAGTTAATGGGTGCAGAAGCCACTTTTTCAACGCTACCAAAACTCGCTACGAAACTGTCCTATTTTCGTACCGAGCAATTGTTAAAGGTTTTTGAGCATCTTAATGACAGTTTTGGCCAGCTAGAGTCCTCCAGCATGTCAAGACAGCTTATCAGCAGATACTTATTACTCGAAGGGAGTGTTACGAATACAAGTCATTAGCCAAAGCAGTTTTTAATATAAGGATCGTGCATTCCTAAAAAGTTGGGTTATGTTACATAGTTTTTAATATGGAAAGTGGTGATGAACTCTGTCATGGATTTTTCGAGCATGCGATACTTAATATGTAACCATTATGTAACTGTTTCATAGATAGGATAAGAGCAATGTAATAGATTGGAGCAAGAGTCCTATTAGGAGATGGTTTATTTAAGGTTTAGCTGTCAGTTTTATGTTAAAAGTTATGTATTTCAGTTATGAAAGGTGTCATGGGAAAATTCGATGATCTAGCCACCAGGAAAATCAACATTGTTGTAAGGAATGTCTATTTAAAGACAAAGCATCGAAGTAGTATGGGGTTGGAGAATATTTGCACCAAACTGTTGCTTTATGTATTTGATCTATATCAGTAATACAAAGTGATATATTTCTTTACAGACCTGAGATTCTCATGAGGTTTTTAATCTCTTATTGATCTATATCTTCATGTTTTACCACTTGCATTAGATTTCATCTCTATTACTCAAAATTCATAACTCTGTGCTCTGACTTCCTTTAGTGATGAAATGACTGTGTTTTCCTATGTTTTATGTGTGAGTTGCTTTTGTTAAAGACCTCTATCTGCCTCAACTTCCATGTTTAAGAACTTTTGTCACTCCATAAGCCCAATGGTAGCAGGCCTGCATTATTTTTAACCTACAATCATAAAAAACAAGCTACAATTTCCATAGATTTAGCCATCTAGTACTATCATTATCCAATATCATAAAACCCCCTTGAGAGAGCCCTCTCAAACTGAAGAGGCTAAGCATCAGTTAGAAGTGGTTTGAAAAAGTTACACTGAGTTGTTTGATAAGCATCCAATCAAGTACAATTTTGTGATAACACCTACAAGGGTGACGCAGACTCAGTCTACTCACACAGAGGCTGAAGCAGCACCAGGAGAGGGATGTTGAGCCAGTCTACTCACGTAGAGTCTAACGCAGCACAAGGTGGGTGACGCAATCCGAGTTGGAGAGTGGTTGTGCAGTTTTCTGGGGCTGGAAGTGCAATTTCTGATGTTCAGAAGTTGCTAGTGTGGCATAGATTATGTCGGTGCAGAACAATGCCTAGAAAAGGTGACAAAAGCAAGAGGAGAACAGTCGCTCAGCAGATTTGTGTTAGATTAATCTGAGATTCGATCATGAGGGTGATCAGAGAGGAATGATTCAAGAGATTTGGCAAAGGATTCTTGGGAAGGAAATTAGTTGTTAGAGGGAGTAGCTACTCTAGAGGGTTTCTATCACCAAGAAACCTAGATTTGGTCTTTTGTTGGTGCAGAAACAGTAGAAGGCATTGGAGTACACACTCCGACAGATTTTGAGCTAGATGGCCTCATACGAACTGCGTGATCAAGATAGGTTGGATGGTGTGTCCAACTTCACGATCTAGAAGGCCAGAATCCTTAAAGTCCTGGAGGAGTACAGTATCTAAGACCATGCATAAAAATTCTTAGTTGTGCCAACCAATGCAGACGCTCTGAAGAATTTCAACGAGAATCAAGCGGGAACAAAGCGCTTGATCATGGACGAGGTGAAGGATCATGTGGTCCCACACATCGCCGAAAAGAGGATGGCACATGAGATGTGGACATCCTTGACCACACTGTATCAAGGCATCTCTATCCAACGGAAGATGCTTCTAGAGAACCAAATGAGGATGTTCCATATGCATAAGGGGGAAGAGATCGATCCATTCCTCTTCAGATTGCAGACGATCCAGGATCAGTTGATTGCCATGGGGGAAACTCTGGATGAAGGGCTCTTGGTAAGAACTGCCCTGAATGCAGTCACTGATGAATGGGAGACCTTTGTCCAAAGCATTTTGGGTAGAGCATAACTCCCTATTTGGGATGACAAGAGGAGAACCGGCGGATGAACCAAGAGGGAATTAAGCAGTTGAAATAGAAAAGTGAAGAAGGAGGAGAAGGAGGATGTGGCCCTTGTTGAAATTTGGTTACCGAAGGACAGGTGGTTCCCTAAGGCTTTAATCTTTGTCCTAGGTAAAAGTGTCCAAAAGAATTTAATTTTTCTTCTAAAGTGACTTTATAAAGCTATAAAGTCAAATCTAATTTAAAAGTGACTTTAAGTGATAAAGTTACTAAAGTCTAATTTTAAAGCGACTTTAATAAAGTCAATGTAAAATTAGAAACGAAAAATGACTTTCAAAATAAATGACTAAGTGGGTCTTTATTAAAGTGGGGTGAATTAAAAAATAGAAAGTGAGATTTAAATGAGCATTTAATCTCAGCCCTAGATCTAAAGTTATTTCAGCCATTGGATTTATGGATTCCCCAAAAGTCACTTAGGGTTAGGTTAAAGGAGGAAAAGGAGAGAAAAGGTCATTCATTCTTTCATGAGTAGATTGAGAGAGTAGAAGAGAAAGCTAAGGAGAAATTTCTGAGCAGTGAAGAGAAGGAGGGCAGCTGATAGAGACTTCAGCGAAATCCGTACAGCAACAAAGAGGCACGGTTCCCAAAGAATAAATCCGTACAGCAGGTGTTTGGCACATTTTTCGAGGGAGAGGCACAGTTTTCGAGGAAGACCATACAGCAGCTTCAGCACTAATTTTTGGGCAAATTCTGGGCACGAAAATCAGGGAGAGAGATTGGTGGTTGGTGGCACGAATTTCTAGAAATCCGTACAACAGTCGTACAACATATTTGGCACAGATTTTGAGGCAAAGGAGCACGAAAATCGAGGAGGGTCTACTGTCTATTCTATACAGTCCGTATAGCAGTATGGCCATATAGTTGGGCACAAAAATCAAGAAAGCCATTTCAGCATTTAATACTATCATAAATGCTGTAAATTTTTTGTTTTCAGTTTTTCCTGTTTTTCACGTTTTCCAAGGTGGAGTAGATGCACAAAAATCGAGATAAGTACATTTATTAAGTTGTTGGAATTCTCGCTGTAATTTCTGCCTCACTGTAAAAAGAATTTTCAGAAATAAGAAGGAGATTTCGAACTGGTTTTCCCCAAGAGTTGTAGGGGGTTTTTCCAGGGTCATTGCAAAATGTTCTGTGGCTAATTTATTTTGCTGATTTTTGTTTCTGCAATTTCCAGCATTGTGAAAATTTCCAGAATTTGTGTTTTCAGAAAATATTTATTTTTTCAGCTTGTTGAATGTAAGGCTATGGGAATGGGCATTTAACTATATGGAGAAATAAGGTGAAAGTGAAAACCGGGGTGGGAAATTGAAATTTCTACAGCCCTAGCATCAAAGGGACAATGACAACAAGGGAAGAAGAAGAGGGACCTATCTAAGGTTCGGTGCTTTAAATGTGGCGAACTTGGAAACTTCGCCAGCACTTGTCCTAAGAGGAAGGACAAGGAATCTTCTTATTCCAAGGCAGCAAAAGCTATATGGGACAGTGGTAGTGACGAAGATGTGGCGATGAGTGCTCATGTGCCTCAAGAGAAGAGGTGGGGTGATATTGATCTGTAGAGCAGCGACAGAGTGGAGGCAGGATCCTTGAGGTGCCCAACTCTTAGATCACATACGAGCTACGGGAGCCTTAAGACAGTTGCAGGATGACTAGAGAAGTGGGTGCAGAATATCATGATGAACCAGAGGCAGAGCTGGGATGTTTTAGAGTGGAGAAACGCAGTGCAGTGGCAACAACAGCATGGAAGCAACAACGCAGAGGAGCAGTGCTTACGTAGTGTAGAGGCTTCAGAGAGACAGTGCAGCACAGCAGCAGAGGGAGCTTCAGTGATGAGATGCAACTCGACTGACTTGTCTGTCATTGATTGGGAAGTGGTCCTTCAATTGCTTACTTCTCAACAACTGAGTTGCAATGCAGTATTTGGTAGCATGATGCAGCAATTTGAGAGGGAGCTCTAGTACAGATGCAGAAGTGTCACTGACAGTGACATGGGCAGCAGTACAGAGAGCAGCAGCGCAGTGGATGGAGGGCAGCAGACCAAGCATCAGTGCAGACCGATGCTAGAGATTAGGGCAATGCTTCAGTGTGGAAGTATTGCTAGAGCACATTCCTCGCTAAGAGAAAGTGCTGAAATTTTGGAGTAGCATAGGATGTGCTCTAGCTCCAAAACATTGTGGAGGGGTTGGAACACATGATATCTCAAAGACCCAGGAAGTGTTTTCAAAAATTTCATCTCTTGTAAAATTTATTCAAATAATTAAAATTTGTAATGGGGACCTTAAGTCTAACTTAGGGAAATTAAAAAATAAATAAAGTGAATTAATTTACACATGTGATGAGAACATTCTAAGTGACGTGGATCAAGCTACTTCTAATCGTAGTTGTTCATTAGATATTAGATCACGACCATTGAAGTTTCAATGAGAAAAGTATAAAGGAAGGGATTTGGATCAGTTGGAAGGGATACACACAGAGTCTAAGAGATCAAATTCTTTTGACGAAGCAGTGCTCGGAAAAAGATCAAATCTGAGTGACTTAGAGAAGAAGTGAGGGGCAGATGTAGTGATTGGTCAGGAGGGCCAAGGGTACAATGTAGAGCAAAGGCAGCAGAGATGCAGTGGAGGCAGCACAACCATCAGAGTGTGTGACGCAGTCCCTCAGGAGGGTGACACAAGCCCATGCAGGGCTCACACAAGGGCAGCGCAGTATCTCTAAGGAAAAGTCCAAAATTCACCAGAAGTTGGGGTTTCTAAGCCAGTAGGGCTGAAACCAGACTCCAAAGAAGCAGATCCATGCAGAGCTAGGGTGATGTAGTCCATCGTCCAAGGCTACGCAGGCTGATGCAGTAGCTGCGCAGAGCTAACTTGGGTTTCACCAGGTGCTCATCCGGATTAGCTGGGACTTGCAAGAGTGAGGTATATCTCACAATTGTTCTCTGATTGTCGAGATTTTATCTATTGGGTGAGCTGAGTTATGGCATCCTAGATGTACTTAGAAACTATTGTTTAATAATAATAAACCCTCATAGTTGTTGCATCGGTTTTCCCGCATTGGTTTTTCCCGGGGACATTTGTAAAATATGTGTGTCATTTTTCATATGTGCGTGATGTTCAGTAAATGATATGTATTTCTGTAGGCTGCTATTTGTGTTTACTTCGAAGTTTTTCTGAATATTCAATTAAATAACTTGTGTAAATAAATAAAGTAGCAGAAGTAAATCAATAGTTAGCAGTAGGATTTTTGTGCTTAAAAATTTTCACACTAGAGATTAGTTTTTCAAGTTTCCTGATGACTCCTTTGATTCTTTACAAGACATCATCAATGCTTTTAAAGATAAATATGAAAGTAAAATGGGCTCACCTTGTGCCTCTAGTGCTCATGATTTTAATTAGCTCAAAATTAATTATTTTGAGTTAATTTCCTCAAAAATTTGACTTTGATTTATCCACCAAGGTCCAAGGGTCCAAATTTTCTTGGAAAATACAATATTCCCTTGGTGGAGGACCTTTAAAAATTGATTCATTTAAGACCTGCGAATTTTTTCACTTGGAGAATTAAATTTCCTAAGACATTTTAACTTGACTCTAGTTAATTAATTTTATGGCTTATGATTTAATTTTATTTTTCCAGAAATAAATAAATAAATAAATAAAAAATAAAAAATAATAATACACATGAATGCATGTAATGAATTTTCCACCATTTAATACATAAAATTTTACAATTACAACCCTCAAAGAGGGAATATACATTTGGATAGACCCTCAAGATACATAACCCATCTACAACACAATATGATCTAGCATACCAAGTGCTTTGTAATAAAATAATTAAGACAACTAATTTAACTTATTCCAAACCACTTTTACATTAGACTCAACTATAACACTAGGATTTACCTAAGATTTTGACAATAAATTTCACCCTAGCTTTGGGGTTTAAGCTGGAGGGGAAACAACTCTTGATTAGCCATGTTTAGAAACTCAGGTAATCAGTGAGGTTAAAGAACCTCCTAGGATGAAATTCGTCGCAAAAATCATAGGCTTACCTAGGTTATTACATGTACTCAAGGTCTTACTAGGATCATTTACATCATATAACTTGCAGAATGGGGTTTACAAATGAAACAAAATGTTGATATGTGATATGGTCCTTGTTGAAAATAAGAGGCACTTTCGCTGTATTGGAACTTTGACAATTTGAGTGCAACATCTCCGCTTCCTTGGAACTTTGACAATTTGAGTGCAACATCTGGCTCCATATGGGGACTTGTTTCTTGCATGAACATGAGAACCACATGATCCTACATTCAAGAAAGTGGAATTCCATAAAATATATATCCATTCAACATCGAAATCATCTTGCATATATAGAAAAATTATACCCTAACATATTGAAATATAAAGATAAAATATAAATACACGAAATAAAACTACCTAATGACATGAAATAAAATGGAATAGGGTCAGAGATACTATACAAAACGATGCACTATGGCATCAGATATCTTCAACATAGTGCCTACTGATCATTTTCCGACCTTTTGGCAATTTTGTGGGATGCTTCTCAGATGTCCCTTGCTAAATTCTGAAAATGTTAGGACTTTGACTCATCTGAATATTGAGTTGCTCTCTTCCATTAGATGTGTCAAACTTCTTTCGTCTTCTTTTCTGCTTTTTACTTTTCTTCCTGGTGGTATGTGATGTCAATATTGAGTCCACTGTAGATTTCTTGTCCTGCTTCTGATAATTCCTGGATGAAGGATTTGAAAACTCTGAAGTATGCCCAATCTTATTCTGAATGACTATGTCAAAGGTGATACATACATCTGATCTTCCACAATTTCTTTTCCAACCTTGGCACTTCCAACCAACCTGTATTGAATGGGGCAAGTAACCTTCTTACAATGAGATGAGAATTGCTTTAGGGGATTGGGAGGTTGGTGATCTATCGAAGTCTCTTTGTTTCTTTCATTATCTGATCTACGCTGAAATTCCTACACCTATATATTTTCCACTACTTGCAGCTTATTCTGAAGAGTGATATTTTCAATTCTCATGGCATCCATCTACTTATAATGTTCATCCTTCATAGCGCTAATATCTTTGACATGGTTTTCCTCCATGGCTAACTACTTATTCTAGAGACATATCTGACCAACTTCCATATCTTTTATTAATTTATCATTATCTTCTTTAATGGCAATCAAATGATTTTGTGTATTGGACATCATAGTTCCCCTCCCTTGAGCACATTTTTCCTCGATGGTCTCTATATGATTGGAGTGATTAATTTTCATGACCTTTAGCTCCTTATCATGATTTACTTGAATAGAATTCATTTATTCCTTATGATTTGCATCCATGGTGATCAGATAACTTTGCATGGAGGCCGTTTGATTATAATGATTAATTTCCATGGTTTTCATCTGCTTAGCATGTTGATATTCTACGGTTAATAATTTGTCCTAAAGACTTACCTCCTTGTCTTGAATAGAGTTTATTTATTTCTTATGACTTTCCTTTATGTAACTTAGCTCTTCAACATGCCTTTTCTCAATAGCCATCCACCTAATGTGTAAGGATTTCATTTCCATGGAGTGATCTACCACAAATTTCTCTTGATTAAGTTCCATAGTTTTCATCAATTGATCTTGACTGAATTGCATGTCTCTAAGCCTTTGAGTTAATTCCCTAATAAGATCCCCTTGATCACGTGTTCTTGCTTTTCCACTATCTCGGATTTTGATCGTAAAGGCACATGTGGATTCATCATGAAAGTGGTCACAAGGTCTATAATATGGGAGTTCTTGATCATTATCATGCTGCAATTCATTCTCTCTATACCTTTCTATGATATTCACGTCCTTCACATGACCACCCTGAGTGGAATTTTCAAAACCGATTTTTGGGTTATCTGTAATACATGTGTCTAAGCCTCCCTACAAATTTTTAGGCTTAGAGCACAACCCATGCTACCACAAATCAACACTCCCTCTTAGCGAGGAATGTGCTCTAGCAATATGACCAGCTGAAGTATTGCTTTGATTCTGCCACATATCCCTTTGCATTGATGATGTCTGACTCTTTTTCCACCAACATTGTGTTACTGCATCCATGTTGTTGTTGACTCTGCATACTACTATCAACTGCCACTCCATTGCAATTGAAAAAAAAAAACATCCAAAACTGAACTAAGTGCTCAGTAGGATACATATCGTAATGAAGATCTGACTATTGCTAGTCTCTGTGTTGTCCCTTTGAAGCCTCTTCACTGTTGTTGACTCTGCACTGTGCCTTCATGCATTGCTCCCATCCTTGCTTTGCACTGCTCAGTCTCTGGAGCTCTCCAGCCACTGTGCTGTCACCTTTGCACTACTCTGCACCAACTAAAACTTGTCCACCTTGATACTTCTAATTTGGGCTCACATAGCAAGGTGATGATCTGAGAGGTAGACTCCTCAAGGATCATGCCCAATCTACAGTTTTGTTGAACTACAACTCTAGATCACCCCATCATTTCCCTGGTGATATATGTGTAATCATCGTGAATTCCTCCTCTATCTTTCTTTTTGCAGCCTGCAGATCATGCTTCTCATCCTTGTCCTTCTTCTTGAGAGGACACTGTGTGACGTAGTGTCCCATATTGCCACACCAGAAGCACCTGATCTTAGAAAGGTCCCTCTTTCTTCTGCGTTGCTCTTGTTGCCCCTTAGATGCAAGGGCTACATTCTCCTCCTCCTCCTTGGGCTTGGACAACTTCTGTTGTTGCCATTAAGTTTTCACTTGAGCAGATCTCTCAACATATCTTCTTACTGAAGAGCTGCCCACATTCATTCGCAGTCCGGTAACTTCTCTCTGCCCAGGATGCTCTAGACAAAGACCTGATAATCTTCAGACATTGAATTGAGGGCTAATTTGACCATCTTTGTGGCCTTTGGAGATGATCCCACAACTGCCAGCTGATCTTGGTTCTCCTGAAGTCTAGACAGGAACAAATCAATGTGCTCTCCCTTCTGCATCCTAGTAGTTTGCATCTTCTCCTACAAAAATGCCTTCCGCTGCTCGGAAGACCCCTGATATAGTGTGGCCAAGGAATCCCACATTTCCTTGGTTGTCCCTTTACCAGAAATGTGTGAAACTATATGACCCCTCACTCCATCGAGGATCACCCTTTTGACTTTAGCCATGTTCTTCTTGAAGGCTCTTAATGGTGTTGCATCTATCGGTTCAACCTATGCACTGTCGATAAAGTTCTTGAGGTCATGTTCATCTAGAAGAAAGGAGATCCTTGCATTCCATATTACGTAGTTGGAGGCACGCCCCAACCGGTCCTAGTCACGCAACCAACTAGCTTCTATCTCACCCAATCATTGTCGATCTGCTGCCTCTAACCCTCTGCACAACTGGCTCTACGCACTCCTTCCGGGAGCAAGCCAAATAAGTCACAAACTCTATTGCTTCTACATGGGAAATCAAAGTTTCTTGGGCAAAAAAATCTCTAAGGCCATAAATCCCCAAAATGTCTTCATCTACTCTCTCCTAACGCTTTTGCACAAGCAATCACTGCTTTATAGAAAATTGCATCCCTCCAGTTGTTGATCTACATTGAAACTGTTGCGCTGCTCCCTCTGCCTTTGGCAAACTACAAACTAGAAAATCCTACCTCTCTGTCACCTCACTCAGAGAAATATTTCCTTGTAGTAACTATCCCTCTTGGCTTGGATTGCACTATCACCTGGGAGATTAATTTTTTGCTTACGCAACTCTTTGATCCTCTATTTCTCCTTCAACGCTGGATCTACTAGATCTTCTCTTTCTCCTCCTACATTGTTTAAACAAGCTCTGATACCATGTGAAAATTCCGCTACCCAAAATCATACTGCAGCAACTGATGATAAATCTTCAATTTATTAATTCCTTTGAACAAATTATTTATGGTTTTCTACTATAAATAGTGAAATCTCATACACTACAACCTTCCCAAATTAACTGGGGAAAAAAATAAATGTTTGGAAACAAAATCTGAACAAGAGTAAATCATAGACACATCTGACATAATTATTTTTCGACCAATGTCCCCAGAAAAACAAAATGCGGGAAAATCGGTGCAATAGCTGAGGGTTTATATATTATGTAGTAAATTCTGAGTACAAATCTATGATTGTCCAATCTGAAAAATTATAAAGAGAAATATGACAAGCAAAATCTCATGAGACAAATGTCACTCTGACACGGGAATACGACACTGACTAGCACCCGAAACGAACTGCTTTGTGTTGCCTATGCGCAGTGACTGTGTCACCCACGCAGTCTTTGTGTCACAAATGAATCTGCTCTTGTCTCTGCGTTGGATATCTCTTTTGGTTGGAAACTGGAATCTCCTAGCCTCCGGAAACTCCCTCTGGGAATTAGCATTGACCCTCTGCTGTCTCGACATAAAAATGAACTCCCTCTCAGCTCTGCGTAGTCCCAATATAGCCTCTGCACAGCTGTCTGTGGCTTCTACTGCCTCCTCTGCTATGCACTCTCCGGATTAGGAATCCTTCCAACTAGAATTACTGCCCCTCTCTGCAAAGATCTCTTGATCGATTTTCTCCCTGAGCACTTCTCACTAAATAATTTTGTCTCTTGATCTTCTCTATGTGATTTCCAAATGATCCATCAAGTCCTTATAATCTTATCGTTGAGACTTCAACGATCAAGATTAAATTGTTAATCAACGACTAATATTAACTTTTGACTTGATCTTCGTTTTCTCTCGAAGATTCATATTGTTTTACTAATACCCTTTAATTATTTTATCTTCATAAGTTTAGACTTAAGGTCCCTTTAAAAATAATGAATTATTTTAATAAAACACACTCTGAGAGGAATTTTAAAAACCTATTTCTGGGTTATCTGGAATACATGTGTCTAAGCCTCCCTACAAATTTTGAGACTTAAAGCACATCCGATACTACCACAAATCAACACTCTCTCCAACAATTGAACTCTGCTACTCTGGAAATCAATCTATCAGTGAAATCAAACTCCTAAAGTGTGTATTCTCCAAGCCCCATCGAGTTTCTTCTTATAATCTATCGTTGAGACTTCAACAACCACGATTAAAACTTAATTGATGGCTAAGATTAACTAGAATTCGATACAAGTCTTTTTCTAGAATATTGTCACCATGACTTAATTAATTCTTTATAACTAATCATATTCAAAATTGATTAATTAATTTAATTAGGTTGTCTCTAGGTGGAATTATCAGAAAAAATTTATGGATATTGGAGAATAGATGTATTCTAACCTCTCTGCCAAATCTCGAGGCTAGAACACATCCGATGCTACAAAAACTAACACTCCCTCTTAGTGAGGCAAATGTTCTAGTACTGCAACTGCAACTGCTGCTACAAGGCACTGCCTCTGCACCATCTCTTGTCATGCTGCTGATGGTTGGCTTCTCTACCCACCAACTACTCCGCAACTCTGATATATGTTGCATCTGTGTTGCAACTAACCCTGCTGAACTGCTGCCAACTACTGCATCTGCGCTGCAACTCTGTTGCTGCTGCTACTGCAACATATGAAATTCCCTCTCATCTGTTGTTGTTGCAACTGCAACATCTGAAACTGAGAACTATCCAAAGGTACTGAACCAACTGTGGTCAGTGTGATGCATCTATCATCCAAGTCTTGACTTCTACTAGTCTTTAGGTTGCCACTAAAGCCTCTACGCTGCTACTGTCTCTGCAAATGTGCCAACTGCACTAATGTCAACTCTACACTGCACTTCCCAATCTTTGACTACTAGTAGCTAATGCATTTGTCACTCTGGCACTTGACTGCACCAACTGCCACTGGTCCATCCTGCTACTGCGTGTTATGGGCTCCTATAGCATGATATTGATTCATGAGGTGGATATCCTCAAGAATCTTGCCCATCTTGTAGCACTATGGGGCTACAAAACCAAATCACCCCACCCCACTCCTAGAGGGATATCTGATATCATGGAAAAATCTTCCTCCAATCTGGAGGACAACCAATCAATCTCAGCAAAAGTTTCCTGTTGGTCTTGCTTCTCCTCCTTGTCCTTCTTCTTGAGAGAAGATTGAGTGTTGTAGTGGCCTAGCTCATAACACCTGAAGGACTTTGTTAGCCTCTCTCATAAAACAATAATAAATCCAAAATAAATTAATAAATTAAATATTAAAAGTTAGGAATTTATGCCTAACTCTCTAGATTGGGTTGTTCCTCTAAGTTAGGAGTTAGTTTAGGTAGCTCCTAGATTGGTGTGTGAATGGTTGAGAAATTTTCTCAACCAAAAGTGTCCAAGATAGAATGCACTATCTTGAGACACTATCTCCTCATCTATTTAATTGTAATACTACATTCTTTTAATTATGAGAAAGATGTGAGGAAGCCGTAAGGATGAAGCCTTTTCCGCCATGACTGTGTTTGGGTATAAATCTGTGTGTTTGTGTGTGAGTTAATGGTGTGTTTATTCAACATGTGGTATCGTAGCTGCTCTAGATTAAATCCTGCGTATGTGCAGGCTGACCCTACAGACTGGGGCAAGAGCCGAAGAGTATAGGACGTGGTGTGGTCAGAAGAAGTCTAGTCGCTCATTTCAGATTTTTGCAGTTTCTTTGTGGAAAAGAATTATGTTCCTTGTGCTTTGGCATGTGTTTTACATGAATGGTTGTTCAGTAAGTAAAAAATATCGCTTCACTGTATCGATTTCTATTTATTTGATAGACTTCCATTTTTCTGAACAATCTGCGTATATGAGAACGCTATTAAAAAATATGTTTATTTGATGGGATAATCTGAGTATATGAGAACACTAAAAAAATTCTGACTTGTACAATTACACCTCGTCGCATCTGAGAAATGTCTATATTCGACCTTTTCAAGCTCGATCTCTGTCAATCCATTCAATAGACTTAGATAAAATCCACGTCCAACCATATCAGTCGCACCAGCTCCCAGCAGAACTTGTCAAATTCTTTGATATTATCTGCTCACAATCTGAATTGCATTGGTTCTACGATAGACCATCTCTAGATTTGGTGTGTTGAAAATGAGCCACCACTCTAGAGAAGTAAAACCATATGGGATAGTGGTTGTTGTTATCATCAACTTTTTCCATTGATCTCTGCCTAGATTCTGCCAAGCATTGCAGATAATTTGTGCTTTCGCTAAAAACTACAGTGATGTGAAAAATAGCACCTCAGAATATGTGAGGAGTTTATGGCACCTCAATGCTTTGATTTCTACCTGCAATTTATTAATTTGTGTGATCGATTTTCTTCGATTTTCTTGGCACGAGTTTTAGATCCAATTTGATCCCTTTGGATTCAGAACTGGTCTCTCTGCCTCCTGCTGTGATGGTGGCCTACGCTCCTTGGATAATGAGATTTTTGTAGAAATTTTTTGCAGTTTGGTTATGAACTCTCATTCCACCAAGAGAAAAATCACAGCTCAAGGATACACAAGTGACCTCTTTGTGCATTTCTGGAAACAACACAAAAAGAAAATCTCAGTTATTATGTAATTATATAGCTCCAAATAGGAATCTCGACAATCCTTGCTTCACTCTGCTCATGTGGACCACACATGGCATATTGAGACGGAGCTGCTAATATCGTGAATGTTTTGCAGCATTTTTAGTGTTATTATGTGGTGAGAGAAATAATATCAGTGGCAGCAGCAATTTTCTGAGCGTCTCTTTTAGACTCTGACGACAGTCTCTTTTGGACTCTGACGACACCTTTTGCAAGATCAAAACAGAACGAAGGGAGTCCAAGCACAAATCACAAACATGTCTGTGCCCCAAAATAAAATGGACTGGTAGCCTTAGCAATTTTTTTAAGAATAACTGATGTCTTTGTGGACCATCTTCTTCGCCATCGTTTAAAAAAAGAAAAAGAAAAAAAAGGAAAGATACTTCTATGAGTCATTGTTATGTGCGGGAGTTGATGTTGGTATTATGTTTCTTTGAATTTAAAGCCCAACAATATTTTAAGTGGAGGAGCTGTTGTTTGGATTTTTCAAACATCGTTGAACAACATGGAGATTAATCATCATAGAGCAACTAACATTGAAAACGCAACTCATCATCTTGGATTGAGCGTAAAATTCTAACTGTGGAACATTGCATATGATAAAGCATGAGTTTGTATGAGTTTGTATGGTACGTACTTGCATACAAAAGTTATGAAAAAATATGTGAATTCATTTTAAAAGAAAACAAAAAAAAGTGAATTCACTTTTGAAACCAAGCGTGCCTTTTTAAAGCATTTAATAAAAGTCATTAAAGGGTTGGTAAAATAAAGGAGGGATAAGGTAGCATTTTATTGCTTTTAAACCATGAAAGGGTGAGTTGTATTATAATGGTTTTGAAAAAGTTTGAAGTTTCTTTTATAAAAGGGAGTAATAAGTGATTTCATTTATCTTTTGAGAGAGAATAAGTGGATGAAATATTAGAGGCTTACATAGATACTTTCAAGAAAATGAAAAAGTAAATTCATACAAGTGGAAATGTCTATGTTGGATGAGAGAGAATAAGTGGATAAAATATTTTGGATTTATAAGGTAAAGAGTGTGATTAATTTTGTAATAAGGGTAATGTTTTTAAAAATTTTAGAGTGATAAGATGCATTAAATTTTTTTGTAATTCTTGGAGTGATAAGTTGAATGTTGAAGTACTTTTGTGGAGTGATAAGGATTCACTTTATTTGTAAGTTTGGAGTGATCAATTTTTCAAAGGAAAGCTCATTGTTGTAGGAGGTTGAGTCACTTTTTTAAAGACATTTTTTTGAGAAGAAGTTTTGGAACTTTGATTCCATGAAGATGCTGTGAAGCTGAACGATTATGTACTCAATACTTAATAAAGATATCATTTTTTGGTGATTGTGTCCTAGATCCGCCCAAAATTGAATAAGGGGATCTTAGGTGTGTATGTTTGTGATGGCGCGTATTTTTATGGCTTCATGATGTTGCTTATGATTTGTGTCTAGTTTTGACACACAAATGATCTCATTTAATACACACTTGCTGCAAGCAAGCACAACATCTCTAACGAAGTAGCTGCAAGGAAGGATAATTAAATTCAACACATGCATTTGCGCCACTACAACACATAATCAACGATTGTCAACATCAACATTCTACCTCAACAAGCAAATTCACTCAATACAATCAAGTTAATGCGTTTCAAAGCACATTCTACATCAACTTTCTTGCAAATAAATTTAAGAACTTGTAATCAAATTCAAATTGCATTGAATTGTAAGGGTGCATTCTCGGTTGAAACCAACACCCAAGTTTTGAATTGATAAGAAGTCAAGAGCGTCAATTCTCTTCACCTAAGTCAAATTTAGACAAGTGAATTCATTGTTTTAAATGAGTCATTAAAATCATTGTAATCTTTTTTGGGTGCATTTTCGACAGTGTTCGACACCCTTCCTTTAAAACACAATCAAGTGAGTACATCAAGTGCACGAGTTTTAACTCTAAAGCAAATAAGAAGTTCATCTCTCCTGCAAGCAAGCATGAGTATTCATTCAAACAAGTTCCATCAAGTCAGTACAAATTTCATAACATCAAGCGAGCCAACGTGAAGTTCATTGCAGCAGCAATCAAAGCAAGCGAGCGAGTTCAACTCCAACGCAAGTAAATGTACTATTCAAAATCAAACAAGTTAAAATCTACAGCAAGCGAGCGTGAATTCCACTAAACTTGAAACAAGAGAAACAAGTTTCACCAAGCAAGAGATCAAGCAAATTCCGAATCAAGTGAGCATGATAAACTCAATCAAGTGAGCCAGTCCAAGCCAGTGTGCTATTCAAGAAACAAAGCAAGCGAGCATGTCATTAACATCAAGTGAGCGCATTCAATCTAACAAAGTTAAAATCAAGTGACACAATTCAAGACAAGCGAACCTGAATTCAAGCGAGCGAGTTCACATGGCGCAACACATCCAGTTGTTACAAATTCTTCACAATTTGATCCTCTCAAGTGATGAAGACATGGTGCAAATCAGTAAAGCAACTCTTGCTGATCTTTCATGGCATCTACAACAGATAAATGAAATGATTGAGTTCCTTCAACTGGAGTCGCAACTACAAAGAAATGAGTTTCAAGAGAAGAGTGATGCTTCCGAGTCTTTGAACCATTCAACTAAAGATGATTCTAAGTCATTCATCCAAACAGCTTCAAGTGTCGAAGTTGTTCAAGTTCAACTTTCTTCCAAGTCGACCATCAAACCATGGGAAGAAATCCAGAGTAACAGGAATCGACGAGGCTTAGGATATGTCGAAGATGACGCCAACTTGCATATCCCAGATTATTCAAAGCCCATCAATTTTTTGAGTGCAAGATTTCTTGAAAAAATCACCTCAGCACATTCTGAGAAAGTTGCTGACAAACAGAAATGCATGCAAACCGAAGTTGCAGTCAAACTGAAATGTCCTCATTGTCAAAGAACCGGTCATATGGAAGATCAGTGTTTTGATGTTCATCCTTGTCGCCATTGTGGAAAGTCAAATAATTCATCAGAGAAATTATGCAACCAACAACAATCATCCAGATTGAAGATAAATTATGAATGGATTGATCCTTGGGAATGGTCGTCCACAGTCAAAAGATTGTATCAGTTCTACAACTGAATACAATCCCACCTAGTGCAACCGATAGTGAAAAGAAGATGGTACTTTCATGAAATTGAACGGGGGAGTACACCAGTTCAACACTCCTACACTTGAAGGGGGGGAGTTTAGGAATAATTTGCAGAGGATTGTCTCTCCTTTCAACTGACAAAAGGGGGAAAATGTCAATGAAATTGACGGTGGTTGTCAGAATGAAAGTCTCAACAAAACCAACAAAAGCAGCCAGTGGGCATCAACAAATTCGCCAGTGGGTAGTCGACAGCAAAACAACAGTTAGCAGCTTTCAACACAACAAAAGCAACAATGAGTTTTTTTTTACATCATCAGCCAATGGGCATTCAACAAATTTTGTCAGTGGACAAAGGATGTTGATTTCATGCAAAGGACAGATGGATCCTTTTGCAACTTGGCACGTGATGGAGTTTTCAAGCGAAATTTAGAGATGAATCAGACATGCAGCTGACTCATAGTCTCTTCGAATTGCAGTTTTTTCAGAATCCAGCTTTGGCGGCTTTTCAGGCAATGTTTTCGAGAATCAACATGAGAACTTGGAAGATGGTTCCTCGTTCTTATTTTGGATTTATCATTGAAGGGAGGAATGTTAGCCTCTCTCATAAAACAATAATAAATCCAAAATAAATTAATAAATTAAATATTAAAAGTTAGAAATTTATGCCTAACTCTCTAGATTGGGTTGTTCCTCTAAGTTAGGAGTTAGTTTAGGTAGCTCCTAGATTGGTGTGTGAATGGTTGAGAAATTGTCTCAACCAAAAGTGTCCAAGATAGAACACACTATCTTGAGACACTGTCTCCTCATCTAATTAATTGTAATACTACATTCTTTTAATTATGAGAAAGTATGTGAGGAAGCCATGAGGCTGAAGCCTTTTCCGCCATGACTGTGTTTGGGTATAAATCTGTGTTTGTATGTGAGTTAATGGTGTGTTTATTCAACAGACTTGACCTTAGATAGGTCCTTCTTCTTCCTATTGGGACCCTTCGATGTGAAGGCCACATTCTCTTCTTCCTTAATCCCCTTCGATCTGTTGTTGTTGTTGTTGTTGATGGTGATCTGCATCAAGTCTCGCCTCAACTCCTCTTGCTACAAGTCTACCCACATTTTGTCCCATCTTGGCAATGTTTCTCTGCACAAAATATTTTGGAAAAACACTTTCCACTCCTCAGAAACGATGTTGAGGTCTACTCGTACCAACTCTGTAGGTTCAGGTGTTGCCCCTGCGACTAAAAGCTCATCTCAGATCAACTGAATTCTGGTAAGAAAGGGGTCTATGTGCTCCCCCTTTTGCATACGGGTACATCTCAAATTTTCTTCTAAGTTCATCTTCTGCTACTCGGAAGATCCCTAGTATAGTGTGTAAAGGGCAAACCACATCTCCTTGGTCGTTGCCAGGCCCGCTATGTGAGAAACCACATGATCTCGAACCCCATCAAGGATCAATTTCTTCGATCTCGCCATCTCCTTCTTGTACTCTTTAAGTTGATCTGCATTTGTGGGGACAATCACCACGTTATCAATGTAAGCTTTGAGATTTTATTCATCTATAAGACAATAAATCCTTGCCTTCCAAGTCACATAGTTGGAGGCTTCGTCCAACCGATCCTAATCTCTCAGCCCTGCTGATGCCATCTTTGTAAAAATGTCGAACTCTTCCTCTTCTCCTCTGCGCAGCTGCTACTAGGCTCTACACATTCCCTGCTGGAGTGGGTAAATATGCTAACAACTATTGCTACTCTGCAGTGAAAAATCGAACTTCTGAACTAGAAGTTCCCTAAGGAAAGAATTCCCTCAGTGTGTGCTCTTTCTTGCTCCTGACACTATTTTGCACTAGCATCTGCGGCAAAATACTGCGTCCCGCTGGAGATCTGCTCTACAAGGAAAATATTGTTGCTCCCTCTACCTCTGATAATCTTCGATCTGGAACATTTAATTTCTCTGTCGAATGTCTCAGAGAAATAAACTTTTCCTCAAAAATGAACCCTCCTAGCCAAAGGGATTTTGTTGCCTTTGGTGTTTTGAGCAACTTCTTATGCAGTGCTACGAAGCTCCTTATTCTCTCTGCAATTAAGCCCTCCGGCTTTCTATCTGCGCTATGATACCATGTGAAAATTTCGTTACCCGGAATCTTACTGCAACAACTGATAATATTTCTTCTAGATAAATGTCTTTCGGAGTAATCACATCATTAGGATTTGGTGGACGTTTCGAACCATCTAATGTGGTTCATCCTCAGGACAAGGTGAAAAAAACTAATCGATCATCTTTTTTCACCTTGTCCTGAGGATGAACCACATTAGATAGTTCGAAACGTCAACCAAATCCTAATGATGTGATTAATCCGAAAGACATTTATCTAAAATATAGATCACAAAAGTCTTAGATCTAATATATCTTCTATTTGTTAAATTAATTAAACAAATTATTTGCAGTTTCCTATGGGAAATATCAAAACATATACATTGCAACCTTCACAAAATAAATACTGCAGAAGAAAAAAATAAATGTTGAAATAATAGATGCACACACACAAATTGACACCGTTATGTTTGGACTAAGTCCCCAGAAAAACCCAACTCGGGAAAATCGGTGTAGTAGCTGAGGGTTTGATTATTATGCAGTAGTAAATCTGAGTACAAAACTATGGTTGCTTAATCTAGCAAACCAATACAGAGAATTGACTAGCAATAAAACCAGTGAGAAAAATATCACTTCCATAGGCGATCCGACACTGACCTCAGCTCGATTTGAGTTGCTCCTTGTTGCCTCTATGTAGTCACTATGTCAGCCTACGTTGTATTGTGCCCCACAACTCATAATTTCTTCCCCTCTTTCTCTCTAACCAGATGTTGTCTGGGAAATAGATCCTCTTGGCCTCCAGAGTCTCTCTCCGACTTCTAGCACTGTATAACTTCTTTTCCCAGTAAAAAAAGGATTACCCACTAAAGCTCTGCGCTACCTCTTTGCAATGCACTCACCACAACTGGAAAATATTCCTCCGACCTTACTATCCCTGCGCCTCTCTCACTGCTTCGAGCTCACTAGATCTCTCTCCAAAAACTGAACGTTGCTACTCTGGAAATCGATCTGCCATTGAAATTGAACTGCTAAAGTGTGTATTCTCCAAGCCCCATCAAGTTTCTTCTTACAATCTCTCATTGAGACTTCAACGACCACAATTAAAACTTAATCGATGGCTAAGATTAACTAGAACTTCATCCAAGTCTTTTTCTAGAAGATTCTCACCATGATTTAATTAATTACTTTTAATTAATCATATTTCCCAAGTTTAGCCTTAGGAAATATTAAAAATTGGCTAATTAATTTAATTAAGTCGTCTCTAGGTGGAATTTCCAGAAACGATTTATGGGTATTGGAGAATACATATATTCTAACTTCTCTGACAAATCTCGAGGCTAGAACACATCCAATACCACAAAAACTAACATGGAATTTGTAAAAAAAAATAATAATATTTTCGCCAAAGTAATATGTCGCACATTCAATTATTGAGGAGACAATTTGTGTGTGGAAAACTAAGATAGAAACTTTTTCGAAACTTTAATATTCAACCTTCTGCAATAAAAATTGGCTCCAACAAGAAAACTTCCGTTCTTCTCCCACGTAAATCTACAATAAAACCCTCGAGCTCGCAGGGAAAACCAGCTCTGATACCACTGTAATATCCCAAACTGAAATTTTTGGCAATCTTCACAAATTGTAACTCAACAAGTGCTCCATATAAAAAATACATTCATTAACAGAACATTTCCATGAAAGATTCAACGACATAGAATAATAAAATAACAACATAATGGAGCAGAAAATATCTCAACTTTATTCATCGTATATATAAACTATGGGTTTTACATGCTAAAGCAACTGCTATAGCTGAGATAGAACTTACCTCAAGAATATGCCCAATGTCGCACTGGCCCTCCACCAAAACTGAACTAAACCGCCACTAACAAGCTCTCCTGTGAAATCAGGATAAATTCACCAAGGGGAGATGGGTACTCACCCAATCTCACTAAATCACCTGAGGGTTTCCGTCTTGAGGCTACCAAGGAAGTAGAGAACCAGGTTTGCAAACTCTCATACAAGAATAAATATCGAATCCAAGATGTCCTCTAATGGTCGCCTCCTCCTCTTTTTATAGATCTGATGGACCACTCTAGAAGCTCCTATTTTATTATTATTTTAATCATTGAGCACAATTCCCTTAATTAAAATATTCTTTTTAATGTGGGAAAATGGTAAGTTGGCCACCATGCCTTCTTAGAGCGCTAAAAATCACTTCTAACTATCACATCCCGTAGATTTTCTCGTTCACGTTCTAACGAGCTATTACACTAAGGTGTTATGCCAAGTATTTCTCCCAAAATGCCACCTTAAGCGTAATTAATTGAGTCGGTCCCATTAATAACTCTGTTTTTTGAAAGTTGTCAGAATGCAATGGAATGAAAGGAAAATTGTACGGTAGATGGAATCTCCCAAGCGAATGCCATCGAACCTCATAAAAACTCCTCAAAACCCCATGAAACATCTCCAAAAGCCCATGGGCTTCGCTGATGAAGTAAACTTGCACCGTGACATGTCTGCCTCCAATCTTGAAAGTCCATCCATAAGGAACACCAGAAAAAAGGAACATCACAGGGTAAGTGGAACATAGGGAGAGGTATCGTTAGTCAGGTTGTTGTTTGCTTCTCGTTGGCTTCCATTTCACAACTTACTTTTCGAATTGCTTCTCAAATATTTAGGGGAAAGATTATATTTAGACTAGAAAATTTACCAAGATCACTGCATCTCACATAGGTCCTAGAGCTTGCATATCATATAGGCTAGTCAATCATTCCAACATTAGGTGTCCATCCAGTCATTTGGTTCAAATTTACTATAAGCAAGAATTTGTGACTCCACTATGTTGAAAAGTGTAACTAGGATTGGTCTTCACATTGATAATGTAATTATGTACTTATCTAAAGAAGAATACAAAGATAATAAAAAGTATATTTGTTGTACTTGCTTCATGGGTTTCATGAACAAGATTTTATTCTAGGTTAATAGACTTCTTCTAGCTAGATAAGTCAGCCTACAAGCTAAAGTGATGGTCGGCCTAAAGACAGTGAAACTGCCTCTATGTATACCCTTATTCTGTGGTTCATTTGTACACAAGATTTTTGGTCATCTCTAAGTTGAAGTGCGGATTTTTGGACGGGTTTCAGTGCGGATTTTTGAGGAGTTTCAGGATTGGTTAATATATATATATATATCCTTGTGATATATGTGTGTCATAAGGTGTTGTGGCTTACTGAAAAAGAAGTGTGGGTCATCCTGAAGCAGCTATAGCGTGACAAGGTTAGTGCAAAAGTAGCGTTGAAGTGTGGATTTGTCCAAAGATAGTTTGCGGACTATCCTAAAGTGAAGTTGTTGATAAAGGTTGATATTGTTATTCATCTCTAGTTCATGTAAAGTTGGGACAGTGGTCTGCAAAGAGAAGAAGCAGTCGGAAAGTGGAAGAAAGAAGGAAAGTAAATCTATGATTTACTTTCCAAACTACAACTTATATATATCTCAAGTAACTAAAGACTCAACTGAACGTTCAAAGGAAGTGTTGGTGTAGAACAATGCAACTTGGTGAAGAGAAGAAGGATCAACATTGAAGGACACCAAAGAAGAAAGGTCAAGGGTCTAATTCTTGGTCATGGTAATTGTCATCTGAAAATCTATAAGAAGAATTTCTCGTGGGTTTTCCTCTGAGGGAAAGGCTTTTCCCTAGCTCTAGGAGCCTAATTCTTGTGTCTCGTGTATTCTGATAATTGACTTGATGAAAGATTAAATAAGCTAACTTAGGAAAGACATAAGTAACTCAAGTTACCTCACAAGTAGTTATCAAGAAGAGAATTTGAATTAATCACTAGCCCTCCAAATTCTCAACATGGTATCAGAGCTAAGGTGCTGAATTCAAGGGCTACTTGACAAAGAGACACTCCAGGAAGCAAAAATCAAAGTTTTGGTGAAAAGTCAAATCAAGTTTGCAAGGAAGATTCTCAAGCTATTTTCGAGAAAGGTCTTCATCTCATTTAAAGGATCAACTTTTCAAGAAAAATAATATTTTCCATCAAAGATTTACATTCAAAACATTGTTAGAAGAGGACATCATCTTTTGAAGACATCATTTCCAAGGATCCAAGATCACCTAGATTGAAGATTTCTATCTTAGAAAAAGCTCCTAACTTCTTCGGCATCATCAAGGAAGCCGCTGAAAGAGAAAGTCACTTACTCAAGTAAGTATCTATGACTTTATCTAAATCTCTCAAAATGACTCATTGTACAGAGAGCAACACTGATTGGTTGGTTTATCAAACTTTAATGCATGGAAGAAAACGACAAATCTGAACCTAATTGAAAATGAAGTTATGGGCTTCATAGAAGGAACTACAAATCAACCTCCAAAAGAAGATATTCTAGCATATATCAAATACATGAAGGGAGACATAAGAGCCCGAAGGATTCTTACAGAATCCATAAAAGACTCTCTCATTCCCTATGTATCAAAGCTAGAATCCTCAAAAGAAATATATCATAAATTGGTGGAACGATTCTCGAAAGGTTCTACAATGGAAATAATATACCTGAGACAAAAACTATACAAATTAAGAATGTCAAAGGAAGGAATAATTCCATATATGATGGAGATTTGTGCAATACGAGATCAACTACTGAAGTTGGGAGAAGTAATCTCTGATAGAGAAATACTCACTATGGTACAAAATGCTTTACAGAAAGAATGGAGAGGTTTCACTTCAAGCATAGATGGGAGAGAAGAAGCCATGCCATTCCAAAGTCTAGGTAAGATAGAAGAATCAAGATTGACAGCAGGATTAAGTGTAGGGAATCAAGCCTTTGCCACCATGTCCAGGAAGAAAGGAAGATTCGGTAATTTTGGTCCTCAAAATAAGAAAAGAAATGTGGACAAAGAACGATGCTTTGGATGTAATGATCTTGGGCATTATAAACGAGATTGTCCTAAATTTAGAAAGGACAAGAGGAAACTGGAAGAAGCCCATAAAAGAAAAGAACCTGATGCAAAGAAATCTAAGAAAGAAGAAGTGAGAGATCTCCACTATGATTGAGATCATCTTCCCCTTTAGGTGATTTTTGTTGGTTGTAAAATAATATGATAGGAAGTAGCGTATCTTATAGCATCATGATCGAAGCATGGCAGGAGCTCTTGATGAAACAGCTCCTGGAAAACCTCATGGATATCACACTGATGAAAGGCATCAAGATCAAGGGTCATCATGAAAGTTGGTGCTGATATTTTCTAATGGAGTTTTCTATGAATTCATTGATTAGAAAGAAAGCAGAATGGTTTCATTAAGAATTTCATGCTACAGAATTCTGGGATGTGATGACATATTGATGGAGTAGGCCAAAGGAATGAAGCTCTATAGTCTAGTAAAACTGCTACAGGGTGACTTAAATGAAAAAGGTATGAGGTATGTATATATTTATATGCTGACACTGGATGTTGTTAAGGAATGTCATATGGTTGCAGGTAATAGACTTTTGTATTTAGAAGCATGATCTATGAAGGAGGATCTCGCACTGACAGATGAAATCAACATAATATATCCTCATATGGAATATGAGGTGGTTGTATATGAATGAGGAACTGGAAAATTTGTAAGTTCCTAGGAATGAAGAATGTGCAGAAAGGAGGAGATCATAAAATGCAACCATGTCAAGATGCAGTTATCATTCGAAAGCCAAGAAGATGTGACTAGGAGATCTCCTGGGAGCATATATAGACTCTGACAAAAGTCTGGTAAAGAAGAAGAACCTTGACAAGACATATCTTTAGGAGATGTGTCAATCTGAAGAGAGGATGTCGATGCCTACAAGAAGATGTCATGTTGAAAGATCGTCACTGAAGTCACTTTTGATTTATAAATTCATATGTATCTGTTTATCTGGATAAGTTTATGCAAGGATGTCAATCATGTGGAAGGATGTAAGATCATTGGAGATGATTCGAAGGAAAGCAGCATGGCATAAAGGTGGACAAGATGAGAAAGACTGATGAATCACTTTCTGATGGTTGACATGACTCGTGACTGAAAGTGATGGATGATATGTGCCCTATGAAGCCAGAAGTTGAAGATTCCTCAATATTGAAATCCATGACATAGAGGGGAGGAATTCTTCATGAGCAACTGGGTGTCTCACCATTACTGCTGCAAGACCCTGGTTGAGAAGGAGCTTGGTGGTAAGTTTCTTACTTGGATGAAACTTGAAGTATGTCCTTCCTGAGTTGAGAGGGAGTGACATATGTGATTCTCTAATACATGTGTCATGCACTAGACCGAGACTAACAGTCGTAAGTCTTAGTAAAGGCCATGTGGAGAGAATGGATAGACACATCATTATGTTCTTCACTTGGAAGACAGAATGGAGGATTGGGTAATCATCTAGCATTCGATACTCTTTGAGAATGAGATAGGGCATTCAAGATAAAAGTAGTCGAGGACCGATATTCTTTGAGGGTTGGCTACCCAAGAGAAGAATAGTCCAAGAAGGTCATACTCGAGGAACACCTGGGTGGAGTATGTCCCTTGGAGAGACAATGACTATGGTGTCTATAAGTCATGTGTCTCGCCAACATTGTATATCATTGTCTCGTTGAGATGGAGTTGTTAGTCATGGCCTTGCACTAGGACAATGTTGGTTGATATGATGCTATACAGATGTGATTACCAATCCGATTCTTCTTATGAGATTCTTCAGTTTGAAAGTGACCATGTACTTGTATGAATGTCTCCCTAGTTAAAAGGGAATGTTGAAAAGTGTAACTAGGATCAGTCTTCATATTGGCTATGTAATTATGTATTTATGTAAAGAAAAAGACAAAGATAATAAAATGTATATTTGTTGTACTTGCTTCATGGGTTTCATGAGCAAGATTTTATTCTAGGTTAATAGACTTCTTCTTGATGTCTATTATGGTTTTTGTCTTCTAAGTATAAATGTAATTAAGTGTTGTATATATGAAGGATCTAGTCTAAAGAAACGCTCCAAGACCGTGCCAAAGAAACCGTGAATGAATGGCTTAATTCAGCCCTCCAACAACGCTAAAAGATAAGCTAAAGTGATGTGTTAAAGTCGGCTTTCAATTAGCTACATAAGTCGGCCTACAAGCTAAAGTGATGGACGGCCTAAAGACAGTGAAATTGTCTCTATATATCCCCCTGTTCTACGGTTCATTTGCACACAAGATTTTTGGTCATCTCTGAGTTGAAGTGCAGATTTTTAGATGAGTTTCAGTGCGGATTTTTGAAAAGTTTCAGGACTGGTTAATATACATATATCCTTGTGATATCTGAGTGTCATAAGGTGTTGCGGCTCACTGAAAAAGAAGTGTAGATCATCCCGAAGCAGCTACAGCGTGACAAGGTCAATGCAAGAGCAGTGTTGAGGTGCGGATTTGTCCAAAGATAGTTTGCGGACTATCCTAAAGTGAAGTTGTTGATAAAGGGTGATACTGGTATTCATCTCTAGTTCATGTAAAGTTGGGACAGTGATCTGCAAAGAGAAGAAGCAATTGGAAAGTGGAAGAAAGAACGAAAGTAAATATGTGATTTACTTTCCTAACTACAACTTATATATATCTCAAGTAATTGAAGATTCAACTGAAGGTTCAAAGTGTTGGTGCAGAACAGTGCAACTTGGTGAAGAGAAGAAGGATCAGTGTTGAAGGACATCAAAGAAGAAAGGTCAAGGTCTTGGATGCATATACAGGTCAAGGGTCTAATTCTGGTCATGGTACTTGTCATCTGAAAATCTATAAGAATAATTTCTCGTGGGTTTTCCTCTCCAAGAGGGAGAGGTTTTGCTCTGGCTCTAGGAGCCTAATTCTTGTGTCTCATGTATTCTAATAATTGACCTGATGAAAGATTAAATAAGCTAACGAAGGAAAGACATAAGTAACTCAAGTAACCTCACAAGTAATTATCAAGGAGAATTTGAATTCATCACTAGCCCTTCAAATTCTCAACGCACTAAGGCACTGGTCTCATCCTTTGAAATCTAATCTAATTAATAATCTTTCTTAAATTCAACCAAGCAGCTAGGCAAATCATCCATGTCTCCCAAACAAGTTCGCTTCCAACTTGTTTTCCTTCACCTCATTCCATAGGGGGACTACCCCCCATAGCCTGCTGTTGGGAGACAGCTAGAACGGAGTGGACGGGGATAAGAGTGACACCCCCCGCCCTGAGCGTTGTCGCAGTGCCTATACAATCCGGGTGACAACAAGTCTTAATAGCACACTTCCACCAGAGCTCGGGAACCTGACAGCATTGGAATTTGAAACAATTGTAAGTCGGATACATTGCAATTAGAACTGCCAGATGACTAGTCACATTAGAGTAAACACAGAAGTCTTCGACCTCCAGATCAACTACCAGACTCCCAGTCAAACCCCATAATATATTAAGAATATCTGAAAAATGAAGTCTATGGAGAGGATAGCTGTTCCAAAATCTCTGCATCATGCTGCTACTGCCATTTCATGTTCTTAAGCAAAAAATTAAAGGGACAATGCACTGCATGGATCTTGTTTTATTTAATTATAATGATGGAAACTATGAAAAAATTTGTACCATAATTTTAGACTTGAATATTTAAATTTCTGATTGTCAAGCAGGTAGGGGTGCTATCATGAAATTTTACACTGTTGGGTATGTATGGGTGAACAAAAGAGAGCAAAGAGTTTAAACCAAAGTAACAAAAATCGCGATCGGGATAAAATCGCCGAGGGGAAAAAATCGGAAAAAATCGTAAAAATCGGGAAAAAATCGTAAAAATCGGGAAAAAATCGGCACATACAAAAATATTCATTTTTTTTCAATTTTTTTAATATCTAAAGCATCTACAGCATAAAATAAATGCATTGACACATAAATATGAAAAAAAACTAATATATAAGATGTGTAATATCATGTCTAGTGCTACATCACACATAAAACTGAATCCTGTCCTGAATACTAAGTCCTGAGTCTCAACTCAACCTCAAAATATCAACAAAAAATACAATAATGTATCTCATATCATGAGTCATAATGTTATATACAAAGGAATGCACCAAATAACCTATACTACTGATTTCCTCTGCCCCTCTTGCGAGAAAATGTAACAGCTTTCCCTCTAGACGAAGAAGTTGGCGGGGCTGGCAATGGACTCTATTGTGCTCCAGATCCTAAAGCACTAGGAGTTAAAGGAGGTAGACCACGTCCTCTACCAGTAGCAGGGGTAGGTGGTGTCACCTCCTCCTCCTATTGTTGCTCCTCCTCCTCCTCCTCATGAAACTCATCATTGATTCATCACTACTAGAAATGGGATCATCAACAAGAGATACATAAACATCATCTAGCTCAAAGTCTTCAGACTTGGATTGCTCAACCTTAAAATGCGGTAGAAAAAGATTAACATGCCTAACCAGTTGTTTTCCTTTGAGTGAAGGGTACATTCTTGTTAAGGCCACAGTAAGGGAGTTCAACAATCAATACCACCAACATCAACAAAGTTCAACAATCAATGCCACCAACATCAAGGTTCTTAAAGGACTTCATACTCTTGATCAAATGCCAATCTCATACCCTTACACATAATAGAATCAAATGGAAACAATGCAAATCCCCAAACCATGAAACCCTGAAAACCATTAAGTCTGCTGAATTTTGATTGAAATCTAAAATTCTAGTTTCTCCATATGAAATCCAATGAGGTCGAAACCACTCTTAAACATCCTGAGTCATTTCATGGTAATGTTAAAAATTTAAGTAAAAGGATGAAAATGAAAAATAAAGGAAATATCTGAGTGCTCAGGAAAGCAGGCTGCAAAATGAAAAAAAAAACGATTTTTGAACTTATAGGGTTTCTATTTGATGGGCCCACGATTTTTACCAAAATAATCGCGATTTTTCCGCGATAACGATTTTTTCAAAAAATCGTTCAAAAAATCGCCGATTAAATCGGCCGCTCGAAAAACTCGCGATAAAATCGCGATTTTTGTTACTTTGGTTTAGATTTTCTCGGGATTAGAGTATATTTGTACTCCGAATATCCTGTACATTAAAGAAAATATAGTGAATTGCCCCAAGTGTAGGTGTGATTCATTACTATTGTGCCTGTTAATTGTATGGGATGCTGTGCTATTTTTTTATTTGATAGCAGGTTGATGTTATGTGTAAGAAAGCAGAGGAAGCGAGACCCCTATGGTGCTGAGTGAATGACCATGCACATCTACATGCTATCAAAGTCCTTGTCTCAACCCAAACACATGGTTTCATTCAACCATTCAAATGTTGATTTAGTCACAGCTTATGACCTTCCTGAGAAAACTACTAAAATAAAAAGAAACCACAGTACTTGATTGCATACTTCATTCAACGTATCTTCTGCATTTAGTTTTGAATGGGATATACAGAGTTTCTTAATATATTCCAAGACCTTTTAGAGAATAGATAAACAATGGAAGAAACATTGCATTTAACTGAATGGATTGGTATTTGCAAAGATATAACACACCTTGCATACTCATTACAAGATCGCCTTGAAAGTTGCGTGGAAATTTTTCACAAAAATCATAAAATTTGTGACTTGAACATTTCAGAGCTTGTTTCTTGAAGAAAGAAACTCTGCTCAATATTATACAACTATGACCATGACTGCATGAAACAATTTTAGAAGAAATTGAAAATTCTATGTTGGAAGCAAGAACAACAGATCTACATCAAGAAAATTCAGAAGAAGATAGTAGATATGCAGGGAATTAAATGAAAAAACCAGCAGTAAGTTCAACCAAACCCTCCAAAGACTAGGATTGCTTCTGTCACATGGAAAGTGGCTTCTCAAATATTCTACATAGGTTTCTCATAGAAACAACTACTTTATGGACCCACAAGTGACAGAGGAAACTTTGCAGACCCCTGCAGATGTAGTAAAAGGAACACCTTTGTAACAGGCTATATGGTCAGTTGTGGTATACAGATCTGGTTGCACAGTTTCCCAAATCTTTTTTTTTAGATTCAATACTTCATCTGGTTCACCATCGAACCCTGGAAATTTCAACATTTCCCCAACAGGGGCATCCTCAGGTGGAGACACCAATTCCACCTGAAAAAGTGAAGACACTCATGTCAGTAGGGTGGGACTGAGAAATAGAAGATCAGATTACCTCAAACTATATTCTAGCATATCTGAAGTCCTTAAGCTGAAAGTAGAGAAACTGGACAAAAATTAAAAAACCCTTCCAGCTGGGAAAATGTCCATGAAAAAAAAAAATTCAAAATCCATGCCCTATTCATGAACAGATCTCAGATGTCAATTTAAAGATCATCAACAACTTGGATCACATATATATATATAGATACCAGCTTGAATCCAAGAGTCAAAGATGGCATCTCATATAATGCAAAGCATAGTATCTTACAATGGTATGATCATCATTTGAAGCAGCTAGTACCATAGCCTGTGATTTTATCCCTCTCATTGCTGCCGGTTTCAAGTTACATACTACTAACACCTTCCGATTCTGTACACAATAAAAACTCATTAGTCACACGTTATATAACTTTATTATTGAAAACATGTGGATAACTATCATCACTGCTATTACAAGAGAAAAAATGAAAATTAAATATTTAAATTGACTTGACACTCCATTCTATTTTTGCTATGTTGCATGAATTTTCGTTAAGTGGGTACTTTGGGTACGTGGGAACAAGTAACTGGTACGGATAGAAGCTTTGCCCAAATTTACAGGGAATGTCAAGTTTGGAGTGGAAATAATATAATATATTAAGAACTAAATTAAAATATATTTTTTAAATAAAGTGTAAAAATTAAATGTACATACAAAATTGAATTTTTAAATGATTCAAGAGACAACCATAAAAATTTTAAACCAAAACTAAAAGCCACCCAAATCATATTGATGTTCATACTAGAAAAAAGGCAAAAGCCTAAAGTAGTACATAATTCAAAATGCCCAAGAGCCAAAATATAGCAACAAATATACAAAGCTTAATATGATTACAAATTACGATCTTCAGCATCAAGGAGATCCATATAAGCTTGAGCCTCACTAGGTACTAGATCAACATCTTGATCAGGTGTAACAATGTAATCTAAAGGTATGATAGCCAATCCTGTATTTGGTGAAGGATTGTCGTCGTTGCCAATTTGGGCAGCATCTTCATCATTCACATCCCATCGTGCATCAGGTCCTTCTAAATATTCAGGTAGCTTCCTTGAACGAAGTTGAAGACTACAAGGCACATAAACAGGTTTCTCCACTCTCTTAGAGGTAAGTCTATTCCTCTTAACAAAGTGGATGAAACTATAAGTGGACCAATTCCTTTCAGCAGTTGAAGAACTAGCAACCTAAAATAGCAAACGTGAAGCAAGCTTTCGGAACTCTGGGACCTGGCCCCCATACGTTCTCCACTGTCCAAGGGGTTGCCTCTGAGCATAATGTTTGATGTCCCTCTTTGCATCTTGGCTGAATGCAGGAGGTCTTAATGTACCAAAATTAGTAAATTGCTCCCATATCACACTTGCTTCATCAACAATATACATCTTAGTTATAGCATTAAGAAACCGTTGTTTTACCTCTTCATTATCAATAGGAAGAATTATATTTGGTCTTTGGAGCGTAACAACTCAGAAATTGACGATAAATTATTAATGTGAAATTTTCACTATGAAAATTATTACTGCAGTAATTGATTTATTTCGCCTACTTATTTGATAAGTTATTTACAGATGCTTCAGTAAATTTTGAAATAAATACAACTACAGTACTTCACTCTAATCAAAAGCATAAGAACAAAAATAACACATAGCACAATAGAAACAACCACATGAACACGGCTATTTTTGAACAATTGTCCCGGGAAAAAACATTAATGAAAACCAATGCGAGCGGATGAGGGTTTGTATTTATCTTCGATGGTGAAAAGATCATTCAGAAGTCTGACGAAAATAAAATAGCACTTTGATGTGAGTTACAGACAATCCCAGGAAGAATTCCCAACACAAGGATGACATCCTACCCTATGAAATCAGAATTTAAGCAACCCCTTTGCGTAGTCCACTAGGGACTACATAAGCCTACGTGGAGGGGGGCTGGTCTTAACACTCAGCAGCACCTTCCTGTATCCTTCCGCCTTTCTTCTTCTATAAAGTCTACGCTGATTTCAACCTCCTCCTTCTGGCTACGCAACCACCCATGTCTAAAAACTCACCCATTGAAATCGAATTCTCTTGCTTGGAATAGTTTATCGGTGCTGGTGTGCTGACAATTTACAAATGACCCTCAAGCCTTCTCTTATAGTCTTCTCCTTGATGAATCAACCGGCCCGGATGTATCTTTAATCAATGGCCAGTTAAAAGATGAATTGATCTTCGTTCTAGAGATTCACACTATATTTATGATGACACACTTAAATTATTTAATTACCCTAAGTTTAGACTTAGGGATCACATTAAAATAATTAATTATTTTAATAAAGCAAAATCAAATTGATTTCCACAAACGATTGTTGGGTTCTGCGGAACAACATTGTCTAGCCTCTCCTCAAAAGTGAGACTTGGAACACTTTCCAATGCTATAAAAATCAACACTTCCTCTTAGAGGAAAGTGTTCAACAAAAGTACCCAATTGTGGTGCTCTGGATTCTAAGCATCTGTGGCTGTGATGTCTTGGTACATTGCCTCTCCAACTTTACGTTACGCCATATCTTTGTTACTGTGACCATAACATCTCTGTTTGTCTTTCGTCTATCTGTCTCTATAGACCTGGTTCCTTTCTTGAAAGGGTTTTGAAGCCATCCCCATCTTTTATTTGAACTAAGTAAAGCAAATACATAAGACGCTTGGTGAGGATATACTTTGTTCTCCTATGAGTGTACCTCAATGCCACGGCTCCTCGTTGGATACTAAAATCTCTATTGGAGGTAATGCTGAATGTCAATGTGCTTTGACCGGTTCATGAAAACACGAGTTCACTGAGAGAGCTTGATACCTTTCACAGTTATCACACATAATTAAATTACGGTTCATCCTCTTCTTGACTAAGTTCAAGAACGTTCCCAGTATATGGCCTCATACTGCAGTTGTGCTTATTTATATATCTCTTGCCTTGGCTAGCTCGGTCACGACGGACTTCTTTCTCTTTTTGATGAAATTTCTTAATCAGAAATTTTAAACAGTACCCACTAGTACTTTTCCCGATCATGGCTATTCCATTGTCTGCGTGGGTAAACCCACTCAAGCTGGACTTCATTGCCCTTAGTTGTGTTACTTCAACCCATACTCGATTGTCCCTTAAGTATGAGAACATGTTTGGTTGCTGATGAGCCCTCCTTGGTTCCTGTGGGCCCGTGAGGGTATTCACTTTGCCCTGCGGTGTCCGTTAAATGTTGAACGGTACATCAGCCGTCCGATGTTTCGCCAATACAAGGTGGGATCGACCTCATCATCCCCTGCTGTCATTCATCTCTCTTCTTCCGAGTTTGTAATCATTGGCATAGCCATGGGTCTCTGAGTGTTCATCGAAACCTCTTCGGGATCTCTATAGTGTATCTTCGTGCAAGGAAGACTTCTCCTCTGTGGGAGCCTCCAAACCAAGAAAATAGTGCATCTACCCCCCGGAATCCTTCATCGAATTCGGTGGCAGTTTTCTGACAGGTCTTTGATGAGCCTAGATGATTACGATGAGAACAAGTCATCGACATATAATACCAAGATTAGCAGTTCATCCCCTACTCTCAAATAGTAGAGGTTGGGATATGTGTCACTCTTGACAAACCCATCTCTGCAGTAGCTATCAATTTACTTCATACCATCTCTGGGGGCTTTTTTAGGCATGCGGGGCTTTTAACCGGCCTCAAACATGAGTCTTCTGCTCACATGTGTCTCCAAAACCCTACGGATTTGTTCTATGTACACTTCCTCTTTTATCACCCCATTCCAAACACTATACTTGACATCCATACGAGTGAATCTCCCATCCCATATTGCGCTGCTAAGAGATGAGCGGATGCGGTTGAAGTGTCTCTTGAGAGCTACGGTAACGGGTTTCCTCATAGTCGGTCTCTGTCCTTATTCATACCCTTAGCCACAAATATGGCTTTGAACTATCTATGTTGCCATACGCGACATGCTTGATCTTCGATCTAACAGGTCTCTGGCCCCGAAAGTATGTCACGTAGTCTAGGAATACTTCCCATACATCGTTTACATGATGGAGCTATACTCCTCCACCATGGCATCTACACGATCTTTGAGGGCGCTAAAAGCTAGAGGGGTTCTCGGAAACTGCTACCGGTGCAGGTATACGGTAGGTTGCCTTGTTACCTCTTCCGTTTCTAGGGGCTCCAACAAATTCCTCTGCATCCTCGAATTTGGTGAGTTCTCTGCTCGGTCACCCTTTGAGTGGTGGGTGGTCTTCTTGCTCCTCAGTACGTTGCTCTTCTTCGGAGGAAGTCTCCTCCAAAATCCTTGTGGAGGCACTGCAAGGCAGCATCCTCTGTGTAGGCCGTTGAAGGGTTGTACTAGTGGATCCTCCTCAATCTGTGTCCATGGCCATTGTTGAGAATTTGGAAGACTCTTGATTAGTTATTCTCTTCTTGATAATTATGGCAATTGTGATTATGTCTTCCCTTCGTTAGCTTTTTAAATCTTTCATCAAGTAGTTGTCAAAAGACACAAGACACAAAAATTAGGCTCCACGGAACCAAGGCAAAACCTCTCCTTGTTGGAGAGGAAAACCTGAGAAATTATTCTTATAGATTTTTAGATATTAAGTACCATGACCCGAAATTAGACCCTTGACCTATATGTGCATCCAAGACCTTGTCCTTACTTCTTCAATGTCCTTCAATGTTCATCCTTCTTTCCCTCACCGACTTGGTATTACGCACCAGTACTTCCTTCGTATACAATTGAAACTTAGGTTACTTGAATTTATTCGGTTAATAACTTGTCTATGTGGGTGGAGCATATCGGATTGCGGTAATAATTTACTGCATAAATTATAAGATTTAGAAATTTCATAGTGTTAAAACAGTGCGGATCTAGAGGACACACGACAAAAAGAGGCGAAGGTTCTAGAGTTTCGAACGGTACAAACTTGACAACGCATATTTGAAGGGACGGCGGGTTTCGAGGAGGCGATCACGTAGACATCTTGTGATGCTCGGATGAAGATTCCAATATTTGTATTGGATTCCTCTTTCGGAGAGGTGTAAAATCGATATAAAATTGATTTTAATCAGGTAAATAAGTTGTTTATTTTGAATTTATTATTTACAATAAATTTAAGTGCGGAGTCAACTGTAAGGTTTTACACCTCCAACGGTGTATACACCTCAATGATGGATATAAATACGAGTCAACGTTGGAGAGCTTTTCATTCATCTCATCACATCCTTTACTCCTCTTGATTATCTACAAGCATTTGGTAATTTCATCACATTAGAAGAATAAAAATCTCATGACTAAAGAATGAGGAATTTTGTGACAAATTTTACGTAATTCTGAGTTTACGGGCAAGTTTGACCGGCGTTGACTTTGGTCAACGGATGGTCCCGTTGAGCTGAAATTTTGTGGAGAATTCAATTTTGTAGGCCGTACTCATTGGCACAAAAATCGAGGTCAAAAGATTGACCGAAGTTGAGTACGTGACTTTCTTGTCCAGCACCGCTTGCTGCGTTGACTTGCAAGAATGCGTTGACTTTTAAAGGGTCGACTTTGAGTTGATTGAATGTATTGATTTGAGGCTAACATGACACATTTTGGGTTGGCGAATAAGAAGACTTCCTTTGGTTAAAGCATCATGTTGATGGCAACGCACCAACTTACATTCTCCTGTTTACTGGTTTGTCTTCTATAGATCCCTTTGGTATGTTCTATCATTTTTACTTAACTGTTATGTGATGTTGTTATAAAAATGAGTGCATCAAGCATAGAACATCTACAAAAATTTGTGGAATCGGAAGTTGAGGTGAAGACAAGCCCTAACCGCATGATACCATGAGAAAAATGAGTTTCACAAGTTATGGCTTCAAGGAGGATATGTGGTGTTGGAAGGATGACTTCCATGCTTGAAGATGATATTAGATCTCAAATTGGAAGACCATGATCTCATGGACTATGTGCGGAAGTAGATAAACAACCTCCATCACTGTACGCTAACGATGCTACATCGAAAATATAAGAAGGGAAGATCAAAGCAAAGCTAATGATAAGGGAATCCATACATAAAAGTACGGTTGCCTACATACTCCCAGACTAGGCACATCCAAGGAGAGATGTATGATGAGTGATACAAATGTTCAAAGTAAACAATGCAAACCAAGTGCTATTCTTCCAGAATCAATTGAAGAGAATACGAAGAAAGGCGAGGATGAGTACATCCAAACATACTTTTTGGAGGTGACCGAGATCAAGAACAATCACAGTGGCTATTGGGGAGACAATAGCGATGCGTGAGATAGTGCTCACCGCATGAAGACTCCCATATGAATGGCAAGTATTCAACAACATGAAGTCTCAATAATAATACAATTCCTAACTTTGACGAACTCATCAAGATGCATGCAAGAGAGACAAGAATGAAGGAATACGAAAATGACGAAAATATTTGCACATCTTTGCTCATTCTAGAAAGAACTGCGGTGGTCCTAAAGAACAAAAGGAAGAGCAAGGGCAAGGAAAGAAGGGCATGTGTTTCACTTGTCATCGCACAGTGCCTGTGCTAGAGAATGTCCTTTCAAGAAGGATTCTCCCGATAATGACAACAACAACAACTGTATGCAAGAAGAAATGAAATCAAAGAAACAACGGTCCAAAGGAAAGAGGAAACGCTCCCTCTAGCGGAAACAATCAACCTTTCAAGGTCTAGAAACTCCGGGTATGAGGAGTCAAATGTTGTTGATAAAAAAAATGAACTCCATTCTTGTGTCTGCCCTCTCTCTTTGTCGCGACACTATGGATGTACGGGTGATAGATAGTGGTGCCTCAAGACACATCAACGGGTTCAAGGAAGCACTCTACGACATGGTTGAAGGATACTAATACGGAAATTGTCCTTGGAGATAATGCCACATATTCCCATGAGAGGAGCGAGACTGTGACCCTCCACTTGTCTCGAGACAAGTCCTACATTTGCGGAGCTACTCTATGTGCAAAATTGAAGAAGAACCTTGTGTCTATATCGGCGATCGAAGACGAAAGGCTTCAATGTGGCATTCAACGATGGAAAGGTGCGCATGTGGAAGAAGAATCTCCAAGGAAGCTATCGTGATTGGTTTTAGAGTTGGAACACTCTCGAGGTTGAAGGAAGTCCACTAGGAGCTATGACATGTGATACTGTAGACAGAGCTGAACTGTAGCACCAAAGGTTTGGACACCTTCATTACAAGGCCCTTCACGAGAAGCAAGGAAGGTGGTGACGAGAGATGCACGATTTTGGAAATAATCATGAAGGTGTATGTAAGGGTTGTGCGAAGAGAAAGCATACAAGGACCCTTTCCTCAAGTGTCACAAAGACATTTGAGCTGTTTACCAGCGGTCATTAGAGTCTATGGCGTGCTACCGTGACATCCTGGGAGGATGTTCTTACTATATGACATTCACTTGATGACTTCTCCACCAAAAGGCGGATATACTTCTTGAAGAAGAAGGATGAGGCTCCTTTGTCGCTGATTATTCACCTTCAAAGCCTTGGTGGAAAATATGACAAGGAAGAAGATCAAGATTTTGAGGGACGAGCAATGGCACTAAATATGAGTCAAATGAGTTCAAGGAATTTTGCGAGAGAAAAGGCGGCATTAAGAGGGGAGACTACTCACTTTATATACGAAAGCGGAGAATGGTGTTTGTTGAACGAAAAGAACGGGACCATTATGGGCGTGCCCATGCCATGCTGTGTGACTAAGGTCTACCGAAGTTTACGTAAGGAGAAAGTAACGAATGCGCATATACATTCAAAACCGATGCCCTCATTCACTTACGGACTCAAAACTCCCGAAGAAGGTTTTCACCGGTGAAAGCACGGCATCTCACATTTTAGAATTTTGGATCTCTTGTTTATTTTCATGTGCCAAAAGAAAAGAGAAATGGGCTGGATATGCAGGAAGAAAGGAATGTTTGTGGGCTACGGCGAAACCTCTAAGGCCTATAGAGTCTATGTACACAGTCCAAGGGAAGTAGAGATATGCTGTAGTGATGTCACTTTGTGAAAGATGCTTCCCTGAAGAAAGTAGTAGATCTTCCAAGATGCGGGGAAAATCATGAGCCGGGGCCTAGAAATCAAGAAGAACCACGAGGACGAGACAATGCACGATGTTGAAGGACCAATGGACCCAATCGATCCATCTCCTTCTTGAAAGAATACCATCATGGCTCGGAAGACACTCTCGAAGATCTTGGGGGACATACTGCCCCGAGGGAGCATTAGAAAGCAAAAGTCGTGTAGATACCAAGGGTGTCTGGTACCGCCATAGTACTATTGTACAATACGAACACCGGATCTTTTGAAGACGGTAAAGCATAAAGTACGGAAGGATACTGTGCACGAAGAATATGGTCCATAATAAAGAATGATATACTGGGGATGAGGTTTCCAGGAACCGAAGGAAAAATCGATTCATCACCCTTGAAAATGGCTCTACAAGATCAAGCATGGATGCGATGGAAGTCTTTGAAAAGTTCAAGAGGCAAAGATTTGTTGCTGTGGCTTCTCTCAAAAGGAAGGAATAGACTATGATGACATGTTGCACAGCACGATATACCACCATTCGATCAATCATGGCCACATGCCGCCTACGCGGATGGGTCTGTCATATGGATGTCAAGACCGCTTTGCGCGAGTGCAATAAAGAAGAGGTGTATGTAGAACAACCTGCGGGGTTCGAGAGTCCAAGATTGGGACACTCATACTGCGAGTTGGAAAGCCTCTATGGGTTGAAGCAAGCACCCGGACTTAGTACGAGAGGATAGTGACTACTTGATGAAGGCTGGGCTTCACTCGAAGTAATGCTGATCCGAACCTTTACTTCAAGGTTGTCCGGGGGAAGCCTCTCATTCTGGTGTTGTACGTGGACGACCTCTTCTGACGAGTGCGACCCTCTCATTCATCCAATGCAGAGGAGCTTGCTGGCGAGTTCGAGATGAAGGACCTAGAGATGATGCACTATTTCCTAGGCTGGGAGGTGCAGCGGTGCTTTGGAGAGATTTTCCTTTCTCAAGGAAAATATATTGTGAAACTTACGGAAAAATTTGGTATGGTGGTGCAAGTACGTGTCAACACCAATGGAACTCAACTTCAAGAAGTTGAGTGGCGACCTTCTTTGAGCCGTATTGGCAAATCTGTGAGTATCGTCAACTCGTGAGAGCTCGTGTTCTTGGTAGACACCCGTCTAGATATATGTTTTGCAATGAACACTTTGAGTCAACGGATGGATTTGAGCCTCATCACTTTCAACTGGGTTGGTGCCGGGGAATCTTTTGAGATACCTTCGGGGCACGATAAACCGTAAGGGTGAGATATAACTGGGAGCGTGACACTCAGTGGATATCTTGATGCGGGTCAGGTGCAGCGGTGTGGTGGATCGTAAGAGCACATCGGGATCTTTTGCTTCAATCTTGGTTAGCCGATTTCATGGATGAGCGGGAAGCGAAGTCGATGGCTTTGAGCACCGCAGACGAATACATTGCGGCAAGTAGCAACATTTGTGAAACTGATTTGGTTGCGAAAGCTCTTTAGTGAGCTATTTGGACATGTGCTAGATACCATATTGATACTGCGCGATAACCAAAGTGGGATTCGCTTGACGAGAATCCTGTGTTCCACGGCAAGTCAAGGCATGGCCAATGTCAAGTACCATTTCATCAAGGATGGTACGGCGAGCGGCCGTAAGGCTCGATCATATAAGGAATTGATGAGCGGGTCGCGGATATTCTCACTAAGCCCACGGAAAGAGTCCAAGTTCCTAACCTTTCGTGAGAGACATGGTATGTCGTGGAACGACCCTATGATGTTGGTCATGTTTGGACGATGAGCTCGGGGAGCTGCGGGGGCTTTGGGGACGACTTCTCGGGCCATGAAACAACTCTGACTAAACTTGTAGGCTTGTTCGGGTAATGCTTGGACCCCCACTATTGTGATGTTGAGTTGGTTCACCTCTCATTATGGAGGTGCCGTGTACGCCTACCATTGAGTTCGGGCCTCATGGAAAGTACCTCTCATTTGGCTTCAATGAGATGGGAAAATCTAGAGACCGATGTGGAGCGAAGTGGACGCATCAAAGACCGTACTCTCCTCTAGGATGGCACGGTCCAACAACGATTTGGGATCAAGTCTAGTGAGGTCTCGGATCTTTGCGGCCAGATGGATGAACCAACTTCGGGTTGGTTGGAGACTCTTTGTGGTCGATAGAGGTTTCGTTCCTCTGGGTACAGATTTGTCGGTAGGAGGATGATGTGTTGGTGACCACTTTTGTTGCGAAATAAAGAGGCCAATGAAAGCAAGTTACGGCGGGATGGCGCACGATGTTTGATTACTGGCAGCGGATGGAGTTCTCCTAGTTGAGAGGGAGTGTTAAATTTGGACAACTGGTCCGACTCCATCTTGTGATGCTCATGAAGATTCCAATATTTGTGTTAGTTCCTCTTCCGGAGAGGTGTAAAATCGATATAAAATTGATTTTTAATCGGTAGGCAGGTATTTATTTTGAATTATTGTTATAATAAATTTAAGTGCGAGTCGACCTTAAGGTTTTACACCTCCAATAGATGTGTCACACCTCAATAGTGGATATAAATACGGTCAACGTTGGAGAGCTTTCATTCATCTCATCACACATTGTCTCCTACGATTATCTCGGGATTTTTAGAAGCAATTTCATCTCCCACGTGAGAAGAAGGAATAGAAATCTCTGCCGGCCTAAGGGATAGAAATTTACCGCGACAGAATTTTGCGTAGTTGGGGTTTACGGGGCAAGTTTGACCGGCGTTGACTTTGGTCAACGCATGGTGCGTTATTTGAAATTTTGTGGAGGTCGATTTTGTGAGCCGTACTCATTGGCACAAAAATCGAGGTCAGGTCGGCCAGTTGAAACACGTTGACTTTCTTGTCGCGCACGTTGACTTTTAATTTGCGTTGACTTTTAGGGTTAACTTTGATTGTTGGATAATTGATTTGAGAATTATTTGTGACACATTTTGGATTGGCCGACCAAAGACTTCCTATTTGGTTAAAAGCATCTTGTTGATCGTCGTAACGCTGTAACACATTCTCATTTCGGTTTTGTCTTCTATAGATCCAACTTTGGTATGTTCTATCGACATTTTACTTAACTATTTATGTGATTCTTTGTGTAAGTAAAATTGCATCAAGCATAAAAACATCTGAAAATTTACGGGGAAGGGTGATACTTGTCCAGTGTTGTCTCCTAGCAAGCCCACACAATAGCGCGGTGGCTAGAAGCTTGTTCGTTTGATGCAGGCTTGATCCAATGTGATTCGGTCTAGATACGTCATATCCGAAAAGGCGGAAAAGGCTGAGAAATTCGAAGAAGAGGGCGGTGGGGTTAAAGTCCCTGAAGTTTTCGGATTTTTAGCCTTAGCACAAGTGATAAAGAGCGAGGGGAGGAGATCGGCTTCTCAAAGAGTTTCTTGCAGGAAACTTGCGGTTGATCGGAAGGATCAAGAAGGGTGAATCATAGTTGATTTGGTAGATTTCCAAGGAGGAAATCGATTTGTCGAGGAAGGGAGCGAGAAGATTTTGTTTCTTGAGCCTTAGATCCATTTCTCTAGCAAAGAAAAGAAGTTCGAGCATTCTAAGAAGATGACTCCCTGTGGATACCGACAGCAGTCAAGATAGCCTAGATGGCCTCTCAAAAATTTTCGATTTGAAGGCAAGGATACGATTGTCCTTGAGGCATATAATATAAAAGACCATGCGGAAGCAAACACGGCCACATCGACGGTCAGAATCTCCTTCGAAAGCATAAGGAAAGGCATTGGGCATGCCAAGCGGTGATTATGGATGCCATCAAGGACCATATTGTACCACGTATGGGCGAAGAAGACGAGCTAATGAGATGTGGAAAGGCCTTGACGCTATGAGGGAAAGTCTCTCCCAGTATTGTTGGAGACTCATGTGAGGTCTGTTCATGACCCCAGGGAGAAGACATGGAACATTTTCTCTTAGGATGAGTCAATCGAGAGATCGGTGGCTGCAACAAGGCGCAGCGGTGGATGATGTTGTGATAGTCGGTACCCTCAGTGTAGTCATGAGTGCAGGTGGGAAACTGCTGTCCAAAGTATCTTGGTAAAAGTAGACCTCGATTGGGTCGACTTGTGGTCAATTTTGCATCCCAAGAAGAACTCACGGGGTCACCAAGAAGCGTAGCCGAGTTGAGAAAAGTGAAGAAGAAGGAAAGATAGAGGAAGATGCGACCTTGGCATCGAAGAAGCGACCAAAGAAGGATCTCTCAAAGATCAAGTGCTTCCCGGTCGACGAGGTGAAATGGAATGAGTTTGACCATTGTCCTTAGAAGAAAAAGGACAAGGGAGAAGCATCTTCTTCAGCAATGGATGTGGCAGGATGATAGGTCGAGAAGATGATGCGGCCATGAGTGCTCATGAACCACGGAGGTGGGCCGGCATAGACATGTAGAGAAACTACATGGAAAGAGGCGGGATCCCTTGGGCGACTCCATCTCTTGGATCACGAGCGACTACGACGACCTTAAGACGATGGCGGGTCCAAGTGGAGCAATGGGTGCATGAATCACGGAGATAAAGTGAGCGAGGGCGGTGCGAAGATTGGGAGCGGCGCGAGAAGCCGGGCGGCGGCGACGTAGAAGCAATAGCGGCGCAAAGGCGTGTGACTTGACCACTTGTGATGCGAGAGCTACTTACGCGATGTGAAAGGTTACGGCCCGGCGCAAAAAGCTTCAAAGGGACGGTGCGGTACAACAGTAGTAGATTTCGGCACAAGAGGCCGGTGTGACTTGATGATCGAGAGGGAGTGGACAAGGCAGAGTTGTGGTTGTGCCTTGTTCTTTAGATGTCGGCACGGATACGTAGCCTGTGGAGCTTCGGTGATGAGATGCAACCCATCGAACTTGTTTGTCAAAGATTGGGCGGGATATTCGATTCTTTCTCTCCATATACCAAGGTGCAATGCGGCATATCGACGGTCGTCTTTATGGCGACACGGTCTGACATATTGAGAAGGGGCTGAGTACGGAAGTTTAGGTGGTAGTGGCGGAGGTCATGGGTAGCGGTGCGAGTTGGTGAGCGGAGCCCGAAGCATCGGCCACGAACCGGTGCCCAAATCATGTAATGCCCTTAAGCATGATGTATTGCTAGAGCACACCTTGAGTATAAGAAGGGAGTGTTGAGATTTTGTGTATTTGGGGTAGCATCAATCGTGCTCTAGCTTAGGCTTTAATGAAGGACTGATACACTTGATCTAGGGCCAAAATTGATTTGGGAGAATTTCCTCATGGTTTAAAGATATTAAATTAATTAATTATTTTTAATGTATTTCGGGGAAGAATTTCAGGATGGAAAATTATTTTAAAGTTTAGAAACAGCAATGAATATCACTGGTACATAACGTACAATTTGTTAAATGTTTTGGAATTTGTTTTGTAAAAGTATTCAAATTTATAATAATTTTATATAGTCTCTATATAAAATTTTGGCGAATTTTAAGGTAAGACAATTTTATATTATAAAATTTAGGCGAATAATTTTTAGAAAAACTGAGAAATTAACAAATCTCCTTTTTTTGTTTCAAGCAACTTGAAAATTAGCCCTTGCAAATATTAGCCCTAAAATTTTTTCCACAGTGATGTGACTTCCTAAATTAAAACTTAGGGAACTTAAATAATTAAAGTAAATTTAATTAAACATGTGATGAAATTGTCTTAAGTCACACGGATCAGAGCTTTTCTTTTTTTTAATCATGTTAGCCGTTGGAATTTGATCATGGTCGTTGATTTGTCAACGAAGAAAAGTATAAAGGGAAAGCTTGAGATTATCTGTGGACACACAAAAAGGCGAACAGAAAACTAGGCGGAATTCTAGGGTAGGGTTTGCTAAGAATACTCGAAGTGTTTCGGTTGCGGAGAGAGAAGGTAAGGCCAAGGGGGATGATCGATCTCGGGGTCTAGAATACAAAAGGTAGAGATCAACTCAAGGACGAGCGCGAAGAGGAGAGCGACGGCTGACATCAAGGACGACGAGGTTTCAACGGGGAAACCCTCGGGGGTTACAGAATGCCTTTCGAGGCGGCGTAGTGACTACATCCCCGCCCCGATGCGGAATGCTTGTAATCCCTTCCCGGGCCCACTGTGAGGGTTTTGAGAGACGCCGGAGAGGGTGACACGGGGGGAAAACTGGAGAGCGTGGCTGGGGTTTCACAGAGAGCCTAATCTTGGTGATTTTTATAAGTCTCGTTTGAGGGTGTGGATCAATCATTATTTTGGCCCTAGATCGGCCCGGTGACACGTAGATCTAGTGTTTTCTGCATCGGGTTTTCCAAATATGGAACCCAAATTTGTGTATTCATAAATATTCTTAATTATAAGACCTCCGGCAACTAGAGGCAGGTTTTTCCCGCATTGGGTTTTCCGAACTATTTGTCCATAAATAAGCATGTCACTTTGTCCAATGTGTGCATGTGCTTATTCTAGATTTGGATTGGTGAATGTCAGCCTTGTGTTTCCATCCCCATTTTTAACTTGAATTTATTAGGTTAATAACTTGTCTAAGTAGGAGGGCATATGGGTTAAATAGTAATAGTTTATGTATAAAGTATAGATTAAGGAGAATTTCTACAAGTGACTTTCTCCTTTACTTGACTTCCTTGATGACGAAGAGGTTGGGAACTTCTTCTAAGATAGAAATCTTCAATCTAGGTAGTCATTATGGATCCTTGATAGTGAGATGACTTCAAAGGACTGATGTCCTCTTCTAACAATGTGTTGAATGTAAATATTTGATGGAAAAGATTATTTTCTTGAAAGGTTGATCCTTTGATTAGAGATGAAGATCTTTCTCAAAAAATAACCTGAGAGTCTTCCTTGCAAAGTGACTTGACTTTCACCCAAACTTTGATTTTGCTTCTGGAGTGTCTCTTTGTCAAGTAGCCCTTGGGTTAGCACCTTAGCTGCGATACCATGTTGAAAATTTGAAGGGCTAGTGATTAATTCAAACTTCTCTTCTTGATAATTACTTGTGAGGTTACTTGAGTTACTTATGTCTTCCTGCATTTAGCTTATTAAATCTTTCATCAAGTCAATTATCAAAAGACACAAAGACAAAAGTGGGCTCCTAGAGCCGGGGCAAAACCTCTCCCTCTTGGAGAGGAAAACCCACGAAATTCTTCTTCTGATTTTTAGGATGACAATGCCATGACCCAAAATTAAACCCTTGACCTATATGTGCATCCAAGGCACACATCATACTTCTTTGATGTCCTTCAGTAACAGCAGTCCTTCTTTCCTTCACCGACTTGCATTGTTACTGACACGCCTTCCTTTTTATACAATTGAAACTTCGATTACTTGAGATATATATCGGTGGTAGTAAGGAAATTAAATCACGAGATTTACTTTCCTAATTTCTTCCAATGTCACAATCGCTTCTTCTCTTTATGCTCTCTTTCCAATTCTACTTATTTGGAGATGAACCTGTGTCGCCTTTTATCTTGCAAACATATCCGCACTTTAACATGGAAAACGGTCCGCACTTTATTATATAAACAATGTCCTTGGTGACCCTTTCTGTATAGGAATGCCTTGGGGATACTCTTGCCACTCTTGTGCCCGGCCAAACGCGGCTCCTATTATACCAGATACCACAAGGATATGTATCTTAAAAAGCCTAAAAACGCACCTACACCTCGTCCAAAAAAGCACCGCCTTTGAACTTCGTCTTCGCAGAATCCATGCCCCGCACTTCGGGGGGCCAAAATCGGCTATTCAAATGACCCCGCGGAAACAGAGGTATATATATATATATATATATATATATATATATATATATAATTATTGTCTTTAGGCCGACACATGAGTTAGCTTGTGTAAATTTTTGTAGATGTTCTATAACGAAGCAACTTCTAGCACTATTACGACAATCACACAAATAGTTATTAGTAAAATGTTTGATAGAACATATAAGTGGATCTTATAGAAGACAAACCGAAACGAGAAAAATGTGATGGTGCGTTACGGTCAACAGGGATGCTTCAACCAGCAAAGTCTCGCCAGTCGGCCAACCCAAAATGTGTCACAACAATCCTCCAATGGCTAGGAGTCAACCCAAGTCAACTCCGGAAAAGTCAACGCGAGCGACCAAGCTAAAAGTCAGCGACGCGGTTCGGTCAAGCAACACGGCCTTGAATTTCCTATGCCAATGTGTCGACCTCTCCAAATCGAACTCTCAACAATTTTGAACGCTTTCGGACCATGCGTTGACCAAAATCCAACGTTAGTCAAACTTCGTTGGAAACCTAAACTGCAGGAAATTTCGTCAGCACACAAGTGGTACGGTTCGTCCTTCTTCTTCACACGTGTGGGGCGAACTTATCCTCCAAGAACTCGTACTAAATCAGGGATGAGAGAAAGATGTGTGTTGAGTTGATGTGAAGTGCTCTCTAACACCACTGTATTTATATCCATCATTGGGGTGTGTGACACATCTGTGAGGTGCCTTTTGACAACAAAACCCGACTTTGCACATATAATTTATTATAAATAATAGGAACAAAATAAATGCTCTGCTCATCGGATTAAGATATATTTTATATGGATTTTACCTCATAGAAGAATCCAACAAAAATATTAGCCACTTGTCTGAGCATCACAACATGGAGTTTGGACCTAGTTGTCCCGATTTAACTCCCTCTCAACTAGGGAGAACTCCATCCATCGGTGCAATGTGTACGTGCGTCATCCCGTAGTAACTTGCTTTCTTGCCCTCTTTATTTGAAGCAGAAGTGGGTCGGTCACGAGCATATCCCACGGTACAGCATATTGGTACAGAGGGTTCCGAGCTCTGTCGACTCACAAAGAGTCTCCAACCAACCGAGGGATTGGTTCATCGACCCGAAGTCGGGCGGAGGTCCCGGACCTCACTGAAAACGATCCCGGATCAAGTGGTTGAGCCGTGCCATCTATGAATAGAAAGTCGGCAATCTGGTCGTCCATCGGTGTTTGCTACTAATCTCTAGCTTTTCCCACCTCGTGGCCAAATGAAATTGCCTGAGCCACGAACTCAATAGGGCAGGATGCATACGGGGCACGGATAAATGAGAGGCGAACTTGACTCCGCCCGTCACAACGGTGGGCGAAGCATTATGAGTGTGCATAGCTCGAGAAGCTATCCCCAAAAGCCCCCGAGCTCCCGGAAGCTCATCGTCCAACGGAGGACCCACATCATGGGGTCGTTCCACGATAACGAGAACTCTCACGGAGAGGGTTGGAACTTGACCTTCCCCGGGGGACTTAGTGAGAATATCAGCGACACCGCTCACTCCGGTTCCCTATGACGGTCGAGCCTTACGGCGCCTCGTGCATGCCATATCCGGATAAAGTGGTATACGATATCAATATGCTTGGATCGGTCGTGGAACACGGTTACCCCCGATCATCACGAATCCCACTGCGGTTGTCACGATGTCACGGTGGTATCTAGCACATGTCCCGACGACTCACTAAGAAGCTTTCGCAACCAAACTACTTCACAACGGGGCCATACTTGCGGCAATGTATTCGGCCTCGGTGGTGCTCAAAGCCACCGCCTTTTGCTTCTGCTCATGGTGAGATGATAGAACCAAGATTGAAGCGACATCCCGATGTGCTCTTACGATCCCCACCTTGCCCGGCCCAATCGACGCCCGGTGTATCCCACGGAGTATCCACCTCCCGTAGGTGTATCTCGACCCATGGTTTATCGTGCCCGAAGATATCTCGGAAGATTCTTGGCACCAGCAGGCAATGATGAAGGCTCAGCCATGCGGTGACTCAAGTGTTCCTTTGTAAAACATATATGCAGTAGGAGTGTTCACTAAGAACATCAAAGCTCTATGAGTTGACGGTACTCGGTAGGATCTGGGCAAAGTAGAGCGGCCTTTGCTCACTCAACCAGAAGTTGAGTTCCATGATGTTCAGCACGGACTTGCAGGTCCACCATACCAAATCTCTCTAGGATTTCTGTGTATTTTCTTGAAAAGGAAAATCTCTCAGTCTGCCCGAGACCTCCGAGCCTAGGAAATGCGCATCGGTCCTGGGTCCTTCATCTCCTACCGACTCCTTCAATGACTCCTCTTACATTGATGAATGAGAGGTCGACACTGTCCCGAGAAGAGGTCATCCCACATATAGCACTAGAATGAGAGGCTTCCTGTACAACCTTGAAGTAAGGTTCGGATCGACGTACGCGGTGAAGCCCGACTTCATCCAAGTAACTATCCATCCTCTCGTATGACTGCGGGTGCTTGCTTTAACCGCAGAGGGCTTTCTTCAACACTGAGACATGGTATCTCGATCACGAACTAAGTCGAGAGGGTTGTTCTACATACCCTGCCTTTTTATTGCACCATGCGAAAAGCGGTCTTGACATCCATGCGATGAAGACTCCATCCTTATGTAGCGACAGGAGCTATGATTGATCGAATGTGTTGGTATGTCATGCCACCAGTGCCAAATATGTCATCATAGTCTATTCCTTCCTTTTGAGAGAAGCCACGGGCAACAAATCTTGCCTTGAACTTTTCAACACTCCCATCAGATCCATGTTTGATCTTGTAGAGCCATTTCGCGGTGACAACAGATTTTTCTTTCGGTCTCGGGACCACATCCCAGACATCATTCTTCATTATGGACTCATATTCTTCGTGCATAGCATCCTTCCAGACTTGATGCTTTACGGCTTCCTCAAAAGATCCGGGTTCAGTTTGTACAATGGTACTCATGGCAGCCAGATACCCTTGGTATCTACACGGCTTCTTGCTTTCTCGGAATGTCCCCCTTGGGGCAGCATGTCCCTCAGCATCTTCGAGGGTGTCCCTGAGCCATGATGGTCTCTTTCCCAGTGAAGGAGATGGATCAATAGGGTCCATTGGTCCTTCAACATCAGGCACTGTCTCATCCTGCGGTTCTTCTTGATTTCCAGGCCTTGCCTCATGATTTTCCTCAGATCTTGGAAGATCTACTACTTCTTCAGGGAAGCATCTTCGTCAAAAGTGACATCATGGCATATCTCTACTTCCTTTGATCGTGTACATAGGGAATTCAAGGCCTTAGAGGTTTCGCCGTAGCCCACAAACATTCCTTTCTTCCCGTAAGCATCCCCATCTAGCTTACTTTCTTTTCTTTGGCACATGAAAATATACAGACATCCTGATCCATTTTAAAATGTGAGACATCAGTTTCGTCGCTGAAAACCCTTCTGAGTTTTGGAGTCCAGATGTAATGAGGGCATCACTCCGTTTTGAATGTATACAAGCAAGATGCAGGCCTCACGTAAACTTCGTAGACCCCGGTCACATAGCGGCACGGCAACCTTCCACAATAGTCTGCTCTTGCGTTCAAAGAACAATGGCCTCGCTTCGTATAAGCAGTAGTAGTCTCCCTCTTAATGCCAGCTTCTCTGCAAAAGTCCTTGAACTCATTTGACTCATATTCAGTGCCATTGTCGGTCCTCAAAATCTTGATCTTCTTCCCCGTCATATTTTCCACCAAGGCTTTGAAGGTACGGAACCACATGAAAGCCTCATCCTTCTTCTTCAAGAAGTATATCCAGGTTTTGCGGGAGAAGTCATCAGTGAATGTCATATAGTAAGAACATCCTCCCAGGGATGTCACAGGCAACATACCAGATAGATCAGAATGGACCAGTTGCAAAATATCAGATGTCTTTGTGGCACTTGAGGGAAAAGGTCCCCTTGTATGCTTTCCTTCGGCACAGCCCTTACATACACCTTCATGATTATTTCCAAAGTCTGGCATCCCTGTCACCACCTTCCTTGCTTCGGGAAGGGCCTTGTAATGAAGGTGTCCAAACCTTCGGTGCCATAGTTCAGTTTGTCGCATAGTATCACATGTCATAGCTCCTAGTGGACTTCCTTCAACCTGGTAGAGTGTTCCAACTCTAAAACCAATCACGATAGCTTCCTTGAGGTTCTTCTTCCACATGTGCACCTTTCCATCAATGAATGCCACATTGAAGCCTTTGTCTTCAATCGCTGATATAGACACAAGGTTCTTCTTCAATTTTGGTACATAGAGTACATCCTGCAAATGTAGGACTTGTCCTTGAGACAAGTGGAGGGTCACAGTCCCTGTCCCTCTCACGGGATATGTGGCATTATTTCCAAGGATAATTTTTAGATTGGTATCCTTCTCAACCATGTCAGAGAGTGCTTCCTTGAACCTAGTGATGTGTCTTGAGGCACCACTATCTATCAGCCAGACATCCATAGTGTCGGGCGGGGATGCAGCAGAGAGAGCAGATACAAGAATGTATTCATCTCTTTTATCAACAGCATTAGACTCCTCATACCTGGAGTTTCTAGACCTTTTAGAAGGTTGATTGTTTCCGCCAGAGGGAGCCTTCCTCTTTCCTTTGGATCTGTCGTTTCTTTGATTTCCATTCCTCCGGTTGTTGTTGTTGTCATCACTATCGGGAGAATCTTTCTTGAAGGGACATTCTCTAGCATAGTGACCAGGCCTATGACAAGTGAAACACTTACCCTTCTTTCCTTGGGCCCTTGTTCTTCCTTTGTTCTTAGGACCACCAGAGTTCTTCTTTCTAGAATGAGCAGCATAGGCAGCATTTTTGTCATTTTCATATTCCTTCATTCTTGTCTCTTCTTGCATGCATCTGGACAGTAGCTCGTCAAAGTTAGGAATAGTACTATTATTGAGAATGGTAGTGGTGAATACTTGCCATTCATATGGGAGTCCTCCAAGTGTGGTGAGTACCATCTCACGATCGGCTATTGTCTCCCCAATAGCCAGCAGATTGTTCCTAATCTCGGTCAATTTCAGAAAGAATGTTTGGACAGACTCATCCCTGCCTTTCTTCAGATTCTTCAATTGATTCTTGAAGAATAGCACTTGGTTTACATTGTTTGCCTTGAACATTAGGATCAATTTATCATACATCTCTTTGGATGTACCCAACTCAGAGATGTAGGCCACCAGACTTTTATGAATGGATTCCCTGATCATCAACTTTGCTTTGATCTCCCCCTTCTTATACTTGGTTTTAGCAGCAGCAGTAGCATTGGATGGAGGTTCTTGTATCTTACCCAGTACATGGTCCATGAGATCATGGTCTTCCAATTTGAGATCTAATATCATCTTCCAAGCATGGAAGTCATCGCTTCCAGTCAGCGTGTCATTCTCCTTGAATTCATAACTTGTGGAACCCATTTTCTTAGATGGTGATTGCTAAAGTTAGGGCTTGTCTTCACCTCAGCTCTGATACCATGTAAATTTTTGAAGATGTTCTATGCTTGATGCAACTTTACTTTTATTACAGCAATCACCCAAACAGTTAAGTAAAATGCTGATAGAACATACCAGTGGATCTATGGAAGACAAACCAGAAACAGGAAAAATGTGATGGTGCGTTACGGCGGTCAACAGGATGCTTCAACCAGCAAAGTCTCCTTGATCAGCCAACCTAGAATGTGTCACAACAATCCTCAAATCAGTCACCAAGTCAACACAAGTCAACTCCAGAAAAGTCAACGCTGTCCAGAAAAGTCAACGCAGGGCAGCAACATAAAAGTCAACGCAGCTCCAACTTCGGTCAACCTTTTGACCTCGATTCTTGTGCCAATGTGTATGGCCTCCCAAAATCGAAGTCTCCAATAAATTTCAGCCTCTTTGGACCATGCGTTGACCAAAGTCAACGCTGGTCAAACTTCCTTGGAAACCCTAGCTGCAGCAATCTGTGTCCTTCTTCTTGGCTGTACAAACTCGTCCTTTTTCCCACGTGTGAGCCGAATTCGTCCTCCAAGGAGCTCGTACTAAATCAGAGAAGAGAAGAAGATGTGTGATGAGTGAGTGTGAAATGCTCTCCAAGTTTGACTGTATTTATATACATCATTGAGGTGTGTGACACATCTGCTGGGGGTGTAAAACCTTAAGGCCGACCTGCACATATAATTTATTATAAATAATAAATTCAAAACAAATGTTCTGCTCATCGGATTTAGATAAATTTTATATGGATCTTACACCTCTCCGAAAGAGGAATCCAATAAAATTATCGGTATCTTCATCTGAGCATCACAACATGGAGTTTGGACCTAGTTGTCCAATTTTAACACCTGACAGAACCCTTTCCGCCACTCCAACAAAAAACAAAACTCCCTCTGCTTCTCTGCACTGGCCCAACGTAACTGCTGCTAGGGTAACTCTACGCTGATGCTTTGGCTTCTCTCTCACTCCTATTCATGTACTCTCTATGCTTCAGAAATTCTCCCTCCTGGAGATGTCACCTTCCCCTCTCTACAAATGAGAACCACTTCGATTCTTCCTCTCTCTGAAGAAATCAAACTCTTGATTCTTTTTCCGTTTGATCTGTCTTTCCATAGGCCCCTCACCCTCCTTCTGATATTCTTCTGTTGAACCTTTAACGACCAAGATTAAAACATAATCAAGGGCTAAGATTAAATTGGAGGTGATCCATGACTTCTTCTAGAAGATTCACACTAAGTTTAATTAATACCCGTTAATTAATCAGTTTCCCTAAGTTTACACTTAGGGAAACATTAAAAAACGATTAATTATTTTAATTAAACCATCTCTAAGTGGAATCTTCCAAAATTCTTTCTGGGTATTATGGAATACATGTGTCTTAGCTCATATACAAAATTACAAGGCTAGAGCACATCTGATGCTACCATAAATCAACACTCCCTCTTAGTGAGGAAAGTGCTCTAGCAAAACAACTCAATGTGCTGCTGTTTTGACTTCTGTAACATCTGCTACTGTGCTATTGATGTTGCTTACCAACACTGCACAAGAAATGTTGCATTTGTACCGCTGCTAACTCTGCTTACTGTTGCCAACTTACACTGTAATTCAACTCCCTCCTTCAACTACGCTGAGGATCCATTTCTTACTAAAATGGGTTTTCAGTCATACCCAGTTGTTCCCTGAACTGAGTGAACTTAATTCTCCCCAGAGCCTTAGTGAGTATATCTGTTGTTTGTTCGCCTGTGGGAATGTACTGGAGTTGTACTGCCCCACGCTGAACACAGTCTCTGATAAAATGACATCTGATGTCAATATGTTTGGACCAATCATGAAATACTGGATTTTCAGAGAGTTTGATACAACTCTGAGTGTCACAGTAAATGCTAGTTGGCTCCTTCCTAATTCTAGATAGACTCACAAGAAGTTTCTGAAGCTAGATTGCTTCGCATGTAGCTGTACTAGCTGCCATGTACTCTGCTTCGGCTGTGCTCAATGCTACTAACTTCTGTTTCCTACTGCACTAGGACACCATTCCTGATCCAACATTGAAACAGTACCCAGAGGTACTTTTCCTGTCCACTGAGCTACTTTCCCAATCTGCATCTGTGAATCCACTGAGTCTGACACCCTCTCCTCCGCGATATCTGATACTGAATCTGACAGTTCCTCGTACATACCTTAGGACGTGCCTTGCTGCGGCCCAGTGCACTCTTTTGGGTTCCACCATGAACTGACTAAGAGTGTTGACAACAAAGCAAATGTCTGGTCTGGTGTTAACCAGATACATCAATGACCCGATGAGCTGTCTGTATAAGGTGGGGTCTACCTCTGTATCTTTTGATGCATCTATCTTTTTCCAATTGGTGATCATGGGTGTGGCCATGGGCCTGCAATCTTGTATATTGAACCTCTTCAGAATTTCCAAGGCATACCTCTCCTGTCCCATGAAGATATCTCCATCTTTCTGACAAACTTCCAATCCTAGGAAGTAGTGCATCAACCCCAAATCCTTCATGTCGAATTCAATTTCTAGATACCGTTTGCAATCCTTGATGAGCCTAGATGATCCCGTGAGAAACAGATCATCTACAGATAGTACTAGTACCAATGGCTCATCCTCTACCAGCAAGTAGTAAAGATTGGGATCTGCGTCACTCTTGAAAAATCCCATCTTTTGCAAATAGCTATCTATCCAGCAATACCACGCTCTTAGAGCCTGCTTAAGCCCATACAGGGATTTCTTTAATATGCATACATGAGACCTCCTTTCATGAGTCTCAAAACCCTCTCGCTGTTCGATATATACCTCTTCCTCAATTTCTCCAGTCAAGAACGCTGTCTTGACATCCATTTAATGAATCTCCCATCCCATTTGTGCAACTAAAGATACAACGGTCTGGATTGAGGTATATCTAGCAACTGGTGCGAAGGTCTCCTCATAGTCAATGCCTTCCTTCTGAGCATATCCTTTTGCCACGAACCTTGCCTTGTATTTCTCTACACTGCCATCTGCAGCGTACTTTATATTGTAGATCCAACGTGATCCAACAACTGATCTGCTCTGAGGACTGGGTACAACTTCCCAGACATCATTTGTCGTGATAGAAGAATACTCTTCTATCGTGGCGTCTACCTATACTTGGTGTTGAACGGCTTCCAGGAAGCTGGAAGGTTCCTCTACTTGAGCCATCAAGGCCTGGTACCTGTGAGGAGGTCTGCGTTGTGTCTTCCCTTTCTTGGGAGTCCCAATATGTAATATCCATTTTTGGGGGATATCTCTAAAACACAGCAAACTCTAACCAGAGATGGACTAGGAGGGCGTTTACCAGATATTTCACCTCTGAGAAGAGGGTGAGATTTGGAGGCGACTTGGCCCTTTCCAGACTCTGTCTAAGAGTATGAAGAAAAATACACCAAGTGGTATAGAACTAGAATGCCCGAAGATATAAAAATAACAGTAATGCAGACATACAATAGCATAAATAAAATGCTCTAGAAATAGAGAGAGAATGCTAAGCCATTTTATTATACTGAGAAATATAATGAAGTACAATAGGTGATCAGAGTGATGGCACCTAGACTTGCTCAAGGCAAGTGAAGAAATACTCTCAGAATGTCCAAGAAATGGTTGCTCTCTGAACTATGTCCCAGCTGCTGGAAAATTGTCGTGTAGCTCCTACTGCTGAAATGAACTGATGACTTGGGGCTGATCCCCTCGCCGGAATGAGCTGAAAATCTGGAATCCACCTCTACTCACCAATCACAGCAAAACCCAGAAATCATATCTGAAATGGCTGACCCCCGAAAAACACCCCCTTGGGGAATTAAGCTGTCCTCCAAGGCTCTGCGCAGAGGCTGAATAGGAACAACTGAAATATGGCCTCAAACTCTCCCAAAATCCTCCAACAAGCAAGGGCTGGCCCCTTGCTCAATTTCCAAGCTCAAAACCTCTGCAAGAACTCAATTTAGAGCTCCTCTAGAATGGACTGCGTCCTCCCTCTCAAGACTGTGCAGTCCCTGAGTGCCCAGCTCCGCAACAAAACCCAAACATTAATCCTCCCACAAAAAAAAGATGAAACTACCTTGCCCGAGCAGGCACTCGAAGTCCCCCGGGGCTAAGGGTGAGATCTCTGATCGGAGACACTAGATGCACTAAACAGTGTTGTAGACAAGCTAAACAGCCAGCGTGCTCAAGAAGTCGAAATGACCAGCTCAATATCATCAGCAACGAATGATCAAAATGAGGAGGCTCTCCCCTCTATATAGCGTTAGCCCCTCTCAACCCTAAGGCTCACCTCCTCCAACGTTGCCACGTGCTCCCTCTTGGCCTGCGCAGTCCCTCCATGTGTCTACGTGGGCCCCCTCTCTGCGTGACCTCTTGGCCCCCCTTGGCTCACTTAAGTTACAACGTTGTGCTACTAGGGAGTGAACTTGTATTTCTAAAGTGAGTTATGTCCCCTCTACTCACTTTTTATTTATGAATAAACTATAGAAGGAAAAATTGAGCAAAATTGAATATTCCAATTAGCCATTGCTAATTAGGAATATTACAGTCTCCCCCAGCAAAATGTTGCTTGTCCTCAAGCAACTGAAGTGATGGATGCTGCAAAATCCTCTCACTCTCCCAAGTGGCATCCTCACCAGGCAAATTCTTCCACCTCACCAAGAATTCCCGGATCGTCCTACTACGTAGCTGCCTCTCCCTGGTATCAATAATGGCCTCTGGCTGCAACACCAAATGCCCCTCATCATCCGTGGGTGGTAGCTCATCTGTCGCTGTCACTTGCTACCCCAATGCCTTCTTCAGGCATGATACATGAAAAATGTTATGAATCTTGCTGCCTTGGGGCAGCTCCAACTCATATGCAACCTGTCCAACCCTACGTATCACCCTGTATGGTCCATAAAAGTAGGGCTTGAGCTTCTCAGCTCCCTTCTGCTTCAGTGACGATTGTCGGTATGGCTGTAATCGTAGGTAGACCAGGTCCCCTACCTCAAACTGTCTCTCCACCCAACCCCGGTTAGCATACAGCTTCTGCTGGTTCTGCGCTGTAGCCATATTATCCTTGAGAGCTCGGAGAATATCCTGACTCTCTTGGATCCAAATCTTGGCCCTTGGAGCCTTGCTAGCACCAAACATCACATCAGCAAAAGACAAAGAGTGATATCCATATAAAGTGTAGAATGGAGACATACCAATGGACATGTGGTGTGTGGTGTTGTAGCAGTACTCCCCCAAATGCAGCCATTTCAGCCATGCTCGCTGCTGCCCACTGACATAGTTACGCAAGTAGCCCTCCAGCCACTTGTTAACTATCTCCGTCTGCCCATCCGTTTGTGGGTGATAACTGGTACTCGATGTCAACTCTGTCCCCACCAACCGAAAAAGCTCCTGCCAAAATCCGCCCATGAAGCGGCTGTCCCTGTCACTGATGATGGTCTTAGGAAGACCATGTAGCCTGAAAACCTCTCTAAAGAACAGCTCGGCCAACTGTGCTGCTGTGTAGTGCGCGGATATGGCGAAAAAATGCGCATACTTTGTCAGTCGATCAACGACGACAAAAATACAATCCTTGCCTTGCACCATGGGCAACCCTGTGATGAAGTCCATCGAAATGCTCTCCCATTTCCCTTCCGGAATGGGTAGAGGCTGCAATAATCCTGCGGGATGGCTCATCTCCCCCTTGTTCCTTTGGCAAACATCGCACTCCCTGATGTGCTGGAGTACGTCCTCCTTGAGGCCCTTCCATGAGAACCTCTCTCTAATGGCCCTGTAGGTTTTGGTAAACCCCTGATGGCCGTCCAATGGTGAATCATGTGATGCCTGAAGTATCTTCTTCTTGAGCTGAGATCCCTCAGTCAAGAAGATCCAGTCCCTGTAGTAGATGATCTCATCAACCACCCTGTACCTGTCATCCGCCACCTATCCATCGAGAACCTCACATGCAAATATGTCCTTGCAGTACTCTACTAAAAGTCGAGCCCTCCAGTCTGTGTCCAAGCTCATAAGAGACAACGTGGCTGGTCTACGTGAAAGGGCATCTGCTACCACATTGTTCTTACCCTTGACATACTCAATGTCAAAGTCATATGCCTGGATCTTACTGATCCACTTCTGCTGCCTCTCCTGTAGTTGCTTCTGCTCCAAAAAGAACCTGAGGCTGTTGTGATCAGTCCTCACCCTGAACCTGTTACCCACTAAATACTGCCGGAATTTGGCCAATGCATGCATAATGGCCAACTTCTCCTTGTCGTATATAGAATACCTCTCGTGTGGAAGGAGCTTCCGGCTCTCAAAGGCTATAGGGTGTCCTCCCTGCATCAATACTGCACTGATCCCTTCTCCCGACGCATCACACTCCAAAAAAATGGCTGCGTAAAATTCGGCAATGCAAGCACTGGGCAGCTACTCATCACCTCCTTGAGCTTGTCAAAGGCTCGCTGCGCTGTATCTGACCAACTGAATGCCCCCTTCTTCGTCAAATCTGTAAGGGGTGCAGCAAGTTGTTAGAAACTCTTGACGAACTTCCTGTAAGAAGTACATATGCCAATGAATCCTCGAAGTTCTGTCACGTTCCTCGACTCCGGCCAATCTCTAATGGCCCTGATCTTCTCCTCGTGGGCTCTCACTCCATCCACCCCTATAATATGTCCCAAGTACAACATCTCCGTCAAACCAAACTCACACTTGGAGAGCTTGGCATAGAACTGATGCTCCTCCAAAATGCGCAATACTATCTCAATATGCTGGAGATGCTCCTCCCAAGTCCTGCTGTAAATAAGGATATCATCAAAGAATACCAACATAAACTTCCTCAAGTGACCAGGGAAGATGTGATTCATGCAAGACTGGAATGTCGCTGGGGCATTGGTTAGCCCGAAGGGCATCACCAAAAACTCAAAGTGCCCATAGTGACACCTGAAGGCAGTCTTGGGAATGTCCTGTTCCCTCAGGCGAATCTGATGGTACCCAGATCTCAAATCAATCTTTGAGAAGAACTGCGCTCCTCTCAACTCATCCATCAACTCATCGATCCTGGGTATGGGGTACCTGTTTTTCAGGGTCTTCTTGTTTAGGGCTGTGTAGTCAATGCACATCCTCAATGTGCCGTCCTTCTTCACCAACACCACGGAAGAAGCAAAAGGACTCGTGCTCGACCAAATGTGCCCAAGAGCCAGCAACTCCTGGATGGCCCGCTCAATCTCATCCCGATAGGCTTTGGGGTGCCTATAGGGTGTGGTAATCACTGCCTGAATACCCTGCTCCAACTCAATAGTGTGCTCAAACCCTCGATTCGGTGGTCGTCCTGGTGGTATATCCCCAAACACTGTGTCATACCTATCAAAGATGGCCTGTATATCAGGATGAACGGCTTGACTGGCGGTCCCTGCCTCTGATGCTCGCAACTCAACCGCCCACTCTATGTCTCCCTTCCGGAAATCTGCCTCCATCCGGTGAGCCGAAACAGTCTGAGGTGGGTAAGTGTGCATCCCGCGGATCTTCTCATGCTTCTCGGTCTTCTTATCATCCCACTCCATCTCCAAGGCCTCCCAATCTGTGGTGACCTTTCCCAGAGTGATCAACCACTGAACAGCCAATACCACATTGGTATCCGGTATGTTGACCACGAAAAAGTGGTCGGTCACGGTGTAGGTTCCCATCGTCACTGCCAACTCTGGAACATATTGGGCACACTGCATCGTTTGAGTTCCTGGGACTAAAACTGAAAATCCATCGAAGCTCTTTGTCAGTATACCTCTCTGCTCAACCATCTGTGCATCGATGAAGTTGTGGGTTGCCCCACTGTCAATCAAAGCTGATACTCGCTGACCACGTACTGTCCCCCGTACGCGCAGCGTCAGATACTTGGGAACTCCTCGCAATGCTGCAAGGGTCCCCCCTGTGGGTGCAAAAGCTGCACCTCCTGCTCCTGGAGGTGGAGGTGGCAACTGATCCTGGGCTGTCTGACTGACTCTTGCCTCCAAATCATCCTCCTCATCCTCTTCCCCGCTGCTCTCGGAGAAGACCTCAATAAAGTGTGCTTTGCCAGCAGCACATCTATGTCCCGGTGCCCACGGCTCCTGACGGGTAAAGCACAACCGCTTCTTCGTCAGCTCCCTCCTGGCATCATCATCTGTCTGTGCCCATCTTGGATTCCCCTTTGGGGGCGGAATCCTCACATCCTTCCCCTTGGGCTGGAAAGTCTATCTCTGGGGGTAAGGTGTCCGAGTCCTGGGTAAGGCATCCTGTAAATCCCGGGTCCTGCTAATAGCATCCTGAAGTGTAGCTGGTCTAGTAGATCTGACTAGACCCCGAAGTGGTTTTGCTAACCCCTCAACAAACATGTAGATCATCCGTGCCGCGGATAGATCTAGCACCATCACTGAAACCCTCAAGAAATCTGCAATGTATGTCTCTGGGCTCTCGGTCTGTTTGAGCCTCGTCAGCTCAACAAAGTGCTGTTTCGGATCCCTCCGGTCAAACCGCTCTATCAATCTCCTGGTAAACTCGGCATACGTCGTTGCTGTGGAATGTCCGAGTGTAACCATCCCATGGAACCACCAGTCCTGGGCCTCACCATCCAAATGTAATGTTGCCACCTTGATGGCCTCCGTCTCCGACATCTGGTTGAGCTGGAAGTAGATGTACAACTTCTCCACCCAAGACTTTTCCGAACTGTTTGATGAATTATTGAACGTAGGCAAGTGGAATCTGCTAGCTGTGCGGTGGGTATCTCCATCATGATAATGCCGGTGCCCTCTATGATGGTCGCGGGGTCTACTGTCCCGCTGGAGCTGAACAAAATCTCTGAACGAGAGAGCGTCCCTGAACTCCTGCCCATAGGCCTGATACTCTGCAAAATAATCGCCCATATGGCCGGGCTCTATCTCCTGCTGGGCTCCTGCCCCTGTGTCTGCTCCCAGAAAAGTGGGCATGGTAGAGCGTGTAGGTGCATGTGAAGCCATCTGTTGCGTAGTATCATGCTGAATAACACCATGCTCCGGCAAATGGTGGGATGTACCCGATCTCTCACCCACCTGGAAAACCCGTTGGGGTCTCACGCTGTCGAGCCTCCACAGCGGTGAATCTCTGACCCATCACCTCAATCTGTCTCGCTAGATCCTGCAACGATTTGAGGAGTGCCTCCCGAAACTGTTTGGCGTCACTATCATCTGCCATCGGCTCTCTCTGCTCTGAATCTAACAGAGGCTCCTCATGCTCTGCGTCTATCACAGGTTCCTCCTGTTCTGTGTCCACCACCCGAACACAGTCTCCCTGTCCGTAGGTGTTCTCCAACCTACGCTCAAGATCTCTGTACTTCCTGCCTCTGTAACAAATGTAGGGCTTCTTTCCCGGTGTCATAGACAACTAGCTCCACAGGCTGAGCCAGAACTATGCTCTGATACCACTGTAATATCCCTTTTTGGGGGATATCTCTAAAACACAGCAAACTCTAACCAGAGATGGACTAGGAGGGCGTTTACCAGATATTTCACCTTTGAGAAGAGGGTGAGATCTGGAGGCTACCTGGCCCTTTCCAGACTCTGTCTAAGAGTATGAAGAAAAATAGACCAAGTGGTATAGAACTAGAATGCCCGAAGATATAAAAATAACAGTAATGTAGACATACAATAGCATAAATAAAATGCTCCAGAAATAGAGAGAGAATGCTAAGCCATTTTATTATACTAAGAAATATAATGAAGTACAATAGGTGATCAGAGTGATGGCACCTAGACTTGCTCAAGGCAAGTGAAGAAATACTCTCAGAATGTCCAAGAAATGGCTGCTCTCTGAACTGCGTCCCAGTTGTTGGAAAACTGTCGTGTAGCTGCTACTGTTGAAATGAACTGATGACTTGGGGCTAATCCCCTCGCCGGAATGAGCTGAAAATCTGGAATCCACCTACTCACCAATCACAACAAAACCCAGAAATCATATCTGAAATGGCTGACCCCCGAAAAACACCCCCTTGGGGAATTACGCTGTCCTCCAACGCTCTGCGCAGAGGCTGAATAGGAACAACTGAAATACGGCCTCAAACTCTCCCAAAATCCTCCAACAGGCAAGGGCTGGCCCCTTGCTCAATCTCCAAGCTCAAAACCTCCGCAAGAACTCAATCCGGAGCTCCTCTAGAATGGACTGCGTCCTCCCTCTCAAGACTGCGCAGTCCCTGAGTGCCCAACTCCACAACAAAACCCAAACATCAATCCTCCCACAAAACGATGATGAAACTACCTTGCCCGAGTAGGCACTCAAAGTCCCCCGGGGCTAAGGGTGAGATCTCCGATCGGAGACACTCGATGCACTAAACAGTGCTGCAAAGAAGCTAAACAGCCAGCGTGCTCAAGAAGTCGAAATGACCAGCTCAATATCATCAGCAACGAATGATCGAAATGAGGAGGCTCTCTCCTCTATATAGCGTTAGCCCCTGTCAACCCTAAGGCTCACCTCCTCCAACGTTGCCACGTGGTCCCTCTTGGCTTGTGCAGTCCCTCCATGTGTCTACGTGGGCCCCCTCTTTGCGTGATCTCTTGGCCCCCCTTGGCTCACTTAAGTTACAACGTTGTGCTACTAGGGAGTGAACTTTTATTTCTAAAGTGAGTTATGTCCCCTCTACTCACTTTTTATTTATGAATAAACTATAGAAGGAAAAATTGAGCAAAATTGAATATTCCAATTAGCCATTGCTAATTAGGAATATTACACAATAAATTTTTCTGCGTCCCTTAGTATTTGCTGAGCTTCCCTGCTAATCCGACCATTGGTGGAAGGTTGCTCTCTCAACTCTTCCTCTTGATCTAACGAATCCTCTCATTGAGTATCTTCCTGATCTTCCTCTGTGAAAATGTTAGTACCTGTCCTTGGTACTAAATTTTGTCTTCCTGTTTGTTCTTCTTGGTGCCCCTCTTGTTCTTGGACCAAGGGAACTTCTGCAGTTTGATCCTCTGCCAGCATATCACGTGATTTCTGAAATGCTCTATCCTCCATGAACTTAACATCGCGTCTTATCACAACCTTCCTACTATCAGGATTATAGATCGTATATGCCTTGGAGGTGTCACTGTACCCTACAAGATACTCCCTTTCTGCAGTTTGATCTAGCTTGCTTCTCTTCTTGCTGGGTACATGACAGTAAGCCATGCTACCAAATATCCGAAGATGCCCTACCTCTGGTTTCTTCCTTGTGAAAACTTCCTCAGGAGTCTTCTTACTCAAGGCTCTATGAGGTGTCATGTTCTGGATATACACTATCGTATTGCAGGCTTCAACCCATAAATATCGGGGTAAATCAAGGTCAAATAACAGGGCCTTGGCTGCTCCTACAATTGTCATGTTCTTCCGTTCTACCACACCATTATGCTCTGGATTGTATGGCGCAGTCCAGTCTCTCCTGATGCCCTCCTTTGTGCATAAATATTTGAAGTCTCCATCTATGTATTCCCCACTGATTTGAACACAATGTCTTGATCTTCTTCCCCATCATGTTTTCAACAAAAGCCTTGAATTCTTTGAGCTTTTCAAAGACTTCATCCTTTGTCTTCAGGAAGTAGATCTAGGTCTTCCTGGAGTGATCATCAATGAATGTGACAAAATATTTGCCACCTTTGAGCGTTAGTGGACATTGGTCCACAAATATCTGGGTGTATCAATCCCAAAATGCTTGCTGCCCTGTTTTCACTTCTGGGAAAAGTTACCTTAGCGTACTTCCCAAGTACGCATCCTCGACATACATCATCATGCTCCGTGCTGAGAACAGGTGACCCATAAACTGTTTCTCTGAGCATATTCAATGCACCGTGATGCAAGTGCCCCATTCTTCTATGCCAAAGTTCATTCAACCCTTTCTTGTCTTCGAGATTACTATTGACTAGTGCCATCAGGGTTTCAATTGCAACTTGTATAGTCTGTTGCTTTTGATTCCGATCTGCCTTGTTTGCTTCCAACTGGGATGCTTGACATATACTTTCTTTCTGGTAAAGTGTATGTCATACCCTTTGTCCGGAAACTGGGATACTGAGATTAGGTTCATCCCAAGCCCTGGCACATGTAGTACATTCGAGATCCTGACATTGGTTCCAACTTCTGCTTGAAACACTACGAATCCTCTCCCAACTGGAGTGCACTTCATGCTATTGCCCATAGTGATCTGAAAGTTCATATGCTCTTCCCTATAGCTCAAGAAGTATTCTCGTACTCTAGTCATATGAGCTGAAGCCCTGCTATCAATAGACCAGATTCCTGCAGATGCTGAACTTGCTAGGCATGTATCATCCTCTTTTAACCTAGAGGATAAAACATCTAAGTTTGTCATACTTATCTGTGCTTTCTTCTTTCTGTGCTGCGTCCCCTCTAAAGCTTCTGGTTTACGCAGTCCCTTTCCTGACCTTGCTTCCTTTGGATCTGACAGCTCTGATACCATGTGAAAATTCTATAATTGAGAATTCTACTGCAGCTACTTATTAAATTTCTTCTATTGCATTGTGAAACACAATTATTTAACATTTCTCTTGTGTTAAATAACAAAATAAAATATGCCACAGACTTCACGATTAATAAATCACATATAAAAATAGCACAAGTAATCACACATAGACACCGTTATTTTTGGACAATTGTCCCCGAAAAAACCCAATGTGGGAAAACCGGTGCAGCAGATCTGAGGGTTTCTTTATTATGCAGAAATTCTGACTACAAATGTGTGATTGTCAATGTCAATCAATCACTTGAAGAATTATGATGAGAAAATGATGAGTGAGGCAATTCTCACATCACCATCTGAGTTCTGGCACTGACCTGCACCCACACTGATTGGCTCTGCGTGATTTCTGCGCAGTGACTGCATCACTCACGCTGTCACTGCGTCACTGCTTCTGCTGCTTGTTGTGGCTAATTCTGTGCTTGCTGTTGTATGAGACTAGAGTGCTCCTTCCTTCCCGAAATGTCCTCCTGGCTTCGGATGAACCCTCAGCTACCACTCCAACAGAAAACGAAACTCCCTCTGCTTCTTTGCGCTGGCCCAACGTAACTGTTGCTAGGGTAACTCTGCGTTGATGCTTTGGCTCCTCTCTCACTCCTCTTCATATACTCTCTATGCTTCAGAAATTCTCTTTCCTAGAAATTTCACCTTCCCCTCTCTGCAAATGAGAACCACTTTGATTCTTCCTCTCTCTGAAGAAATCGAACTCTTGATTCTTTCTCTGTCTGATGTGTCTTTCCATAGGCCCGTCACCCTCCTTATATTCTTCTGTTGAACCTTCAACGGCCAAGATTAAAACATAATCAAGGGCTAAGAGTAATTTGGAGGTGATCCATGACTTCTTCTAGAAGATTCACACTAAGTTTAATTAATACCCTTTAATTAATCAGTTTCCCTAAGTTTACACTTAGGAAAACATTAAGAAACGATTAATTATTTTAATTAAACCATCTCTAAGTGGAATCTTCCAAAATGCTTTCTGGGTATTATGGAATACATGTGTCTTAGCCCATATACAAAATTACAAGGCTAGAGCACATCCGATGCTACCATAAATCAACAATATGACCCTCTGGAGGGCTTGGACCTTGTATAGGGAGATCAAACCCCAAGATGAAGACCCACCTGCAATCCTGTATAAGATGCAATGCGTCTCCTAACTTTCTAGTACAACAATTCATTACTGGAATTAAGTAAATGAGCTTACAAATCATGGAACCAAGTGGACACTTCAAAATGGCATGCCCTTACATAATGGGCTTTAGCATGAACAGGTGTTCCGAGGTGCAAGAAAGAGGTTAATCAAGGAACCTATTAGGTGGTTTCAACCTCCATGGAAGTGATAGGTGCATGGTACATCCTTCAAGTGGCAGGTGTCATGTGACATAATGATGGAACAGACTGGAGCATCAGGGGGAGGCTCCAAGCCAAATGCCATGGTATAAGGGCAACAATAATAAAGGAAGCCCACACATGGGTGTATGGATGGAGGAGGGAGAAATCGTGGTACATGTTGAAAAAGTGTAACTAGTTCAGACTTCATGATGGATATGTAATTATGTATTTATGTATAGAAGATGTTAATAATCCTAAAATATATTTTTGGTATAATGAAGTCGGCCTAAACCATATCTGATGGTCGGCCTAAAAGATGAGAACTACCACTATATATAAGACAAGTCTGCGGATCAATAAGAGACAAGTTTTCAGTTAACGAAGAATATAGGTCTAAAGTGCAGAATATATATGGTAATCTCAGCAATCTAAAGTGCGGATCATATGCGGTAATCTCAACAATATAAAGTGCAGATTAAATGCGGTAATCACATCGATATAAAAATGCGGACATCATTGCAGAGAATAAACAAGTAGATAGTGCGGACATCACTGTAGAGAATATGCAAGAGAATATGCTAGGAGATAGTGCGGACATCAGCGAATACGCAAGGACATCACTGCAGAGCATACACAAGGAAGCAATGCGGAAATCACTGTAGAGGGTACGAAATTATCTCAGAAGAAAAATTGCATATTTATTTGGGTTAAGGAATGCAGATGTATATATGAAGCTGCAACAAACATTGCAGACATATACTTGTTTGCAGTGCGGACATATTCCAGAATACAGTGCGGATATTTACAAGATTGCAGTGCATATATCGTAAGGGTTATGATGAATTCTGAAGTGTAATGTAAGGAAGGTAAATCTGTGATTTACCTTCCTACAATAAAAGTGTTACTTTTGCGTAAATATTTGTGTCCTATGCATTTTGATAATTGACTTGATGAAAGATTAACTAAGAGAATACATAAGCTACACAAGCAAACTCACAAGTAATTATCAAGAAGAGAATTTGTATTAACTGTAACCCCTCCAAATTCTCAACATGGTATCGGAGCTATGGTAAAAGAAGATCACCTTATTGGCAAGAAGATTTTGGAATTAGATAAAGTTACTGTCTAAGATCAAATTCAAAGAAAAGAGTTTGGTGCTATTACAAAGAAGAAGTTGGGTGCTATTGCAGAGATACAAGCTCGGTGGTATTGATACAAGGTTGGTGCAATTGCAGAGATACATGTTCGATGCAATTTCAGTGATACAAGTTCAGTGCAACTTCATAAAACAAGTTCGGTGCAATTGCAGAATAGAAAAGAGTTCGATATATCTCAAAGATCAAGTTTGATATCTCAGAGATCAAGTTTGATATCTTAGAGAGGGAGTTCATAATACTATTTCAGATAGAAGTATTATATAACTACAAACTGAGATATTCAAGCTGTCTCAAAATTGTAGTGTAAAACCTTTTCTATATTTCCATCAAAATAATAAAGGATCAAGTCACATCTATACTGCCACCTCATGACTAAAGGAACAAAGATACATATATGTTGACACCGCAATCTTTGAGAACTCATATTGCAATCACAATGATGTAGTGCTATCTTAAAAGAACGATTTCAGTATCAAAATGAGACCTCGGTTTCATGACAGAAATAGCACAAGACATAGACAACCAAAAGAAGGGTTTATCATCATTACAACAAGGATCTAATCCTTACCCTTGAAGAAGATCATCCAAAGAAAAAGCATTAACACATCTTTTCTCAGCAACCATTGAAGAAGTCAAGCTGAAGACTTTATCTTCACTTATCAAGTAAGTATCTTTCATTCTATAATCAAATTTTGGTTAAATGACTTTGCTTTTGCAGGGACATCTATAAGTTGATTGGGTTACCAAGAATCCTTGCATGAGGAGGATAGTCACAGTCCTCGAAGAAAGTAAAGTCATGAAAAGCCTATGAAGGTTTGGAGACATCAAGAGAATATATGATAAGCTGAAAGAACTATTCTATGCAATAAGTAAGGTTATGTCACTTAGACCTGATTTACACAAAATTGAGGTATCAAAGAATGAAGGGATATCTTCATAAGGTCTCAACTGTGAAATCTGGAAAAGACGATAAGATGGGCAACGTAACAAATAGACAATGATGGAAAAAGACAAATCAAGGGCAAAAATGTTGAAGGATAAAAGACTCAAACATTTGCAGAAGAAAAAGGGAAGTTGAGGAAATGTGGAAGACTTGTGGACATTACAAGAAAGATGGTCCTAAAGGGACAATCTCAATAGAAGGAAAAGAAGATTCAAGGAAAATCACGCAAACTTATGAATAAGGAATTGATTTCTGTTGGTTATATGATAGGAAGCAATGTAGCATCTTGATCTAAGCATGGCAGGAGCTCCTGGTGAATCAGCTATGGGAAAACCTCTTTGACAAACTTTAAGAAAGTGGTCATCAAGAGCAAGGGTCATCATAAAAACATACTTCTGGAATGTGATGATATATTGATGAAACAAGCCAAGGGAATGAAGCTATTCATTCCTAAAAATTGCTACAGGATGACTCAAGGGAAAAAATTATGAAGTATGTATATATTTATATGCTGACATTGGATGCTGTGATGTCATGTTATATGGTTGCAGGTAATGAACTTATGTACTTAGAAGTATGATCTATGGAGAAGTATCTCTCAATGCACAAAACAGATGAAATCAACATAATATGTCCTCATGAAATATGAGGTGGTTGTATATGAACAAGGAATTGGAAAATGTGTAAGTTCCTGGGAATGGAGAATGCACAGAAAGGAAGAGATCATGAAATGCAACCATATCAAGAGGCAGTTATAATCTGAAGACCAAGAAGATGTGACTAAAAGATCTCTTGGGAAGATATGTACACTCTAACGGAAGTCTGGTAAAGATGAAGACCCGTGGCAAAACCATATCATTAGGAGATGTGTCAATCAGTATGAAGGATACCAATGCCTACAGGAAGATGTCATGGTCAAAGATCATTACTAAGGTAACTTTAGTTAATATGAATATGTTTATCTGGATGAATTTGTGAAGGGCTGCTAATCATGATAAAGGATGTATGATCCTTGGAAATGATCCAAAGGAAAGTAGCATGGCATAACAATGGACCAGATAAAGGAAGTCTGATGAATCACTCTCTAATAGATTGACATAACTCAGGATGGAAGTGATGGATGATCTGTGCCCTATGAAGCTAAAAGTTGGAGATTCCTCAATATCGAAATCCATGACATTGAGGACAAGAATTCTTGATGAGCAGATGGGTGTCTCACCATTGCTGCTAGAGGTCCCTGGCTAAGAGGGAGCCTGATGGTAAGTTTCTTACTTGGAAGAAACTTGGTAATTCCTAAGGATGAGCTTAGGTACATTCTTTGTATAAGAATGAGTACATTCCCTTGTGGAATAAGGTCCTCCCTGGTTGAGAGGGAGAGATAGACACATCATTCTGGTCTTGGGAAGACATAATGGAGGATTGGGTAATCATCTGGCATTCGACACACTTTGAGAATGTGATAGGGCATTCAAGATAAGAGTAGTCGGGGAACGATATTCTTTGAGGGCTAGCTACCCAAGAGAAGAATAGTCCAAGAAGGTCATACTTTGGGAACAACTGGGTGGAGTATGTATCTTGGAGAGACAATGACGAAGGTGTCTATAAGTCATGTGTCTCGCCAGCATTTAAGCCCATTATCTCGTTGAAGAGATGGGGCTCTTAGTCAAGGCCTTGCACTAGGACAATGCTGGTTGATATGATGCTATACAGATGCGATTACCAATCCGATTCGTCTTATGAGATTCTTCAGTTTGAAAGTAACCATGTACTTGTATGAATACCTCCCTAGTTAAGAGGGAGTGTTGAAAAAGTGTAACTAGGTCGGTCTTCATGATGGATATGTAATTATGTATTTATGTATAGAAGATGTTAATAATCCTAAAATATATTTTTGGTATAATGAAGTTGGCCTAAACCATAACTGATGGTTGGCCTAAAAGATGAGAACTGCCACTATATATAAGACAAGTCTGCGAAGATTTCGGTTAACGAAGAGACAGAATTACGTACAGGTCTAAAGTGTGGAATATATACGGTAATCTCAACAATCTAAAGTGCAGATCATATGCAGTAATCTCAGCAATATAAAGTGCGGATTAAATGCGGTAATCACATCAATATAAAAATGCGGACATCACTACAGAGAATAAACAAGTAGATAGTGCGGACATCACTGCAAAGAATACGCAAGAGAATACGCTAGGAGATAGTACAGACATCAACGAATATGCAAGGACATCACTGTAGAGCATATGCAAGGAAACAGTGCGGAAATCACTGCAGAGGATACGAAATTATCTCAGAAGAAAAATTGCGTATTTATCTAGGTTGAGGAGTGCAAATGTATATATGAAGTTGCAGCAGACATTGTAGACATATACTTGTTTGTAGTGCAAACATATTCCAGAATACAGTGCGGATATTTACAAGATTGCAGTGCAGATATCGTAAGGGTTATGATGAATTCTAAAGTGTAATGTAAGGAAGGTAAATCTGTGATTTACCTTCCTACAATAAAAGTGTTACCTCTACGTAAATATTTGTGTCCTATGCATTTTGATAATTGACTTGATGAAAGATTAACTAAGAGAATACATAAGCTACACAAGCAAACTCACAAGTAATTATCAAGAAGAGAATTTGTATTAACCGTAACCCCTCCAAATTCTCAACATGAGTTACCCTGTCATTTATTTTTCCACCCTTCTTCATATACCTTTTTCCTTTTATCGATTTTTCTTTTTATAACTGCTCGGGCCTCTAGGGAATAAGAGCATGATGTGTAAGACACAACAATGATCACCCCCTTAAGGTTGGGAATTTCATCTCCCACCAGGGGTTGGGACAATCATGGGTTCCTTAATGATGCAGGGGTTCATATAGGGGGCCCTAGGAACCAGGATGATTGCCATATGATAGGGGGTAGAGGCTTTTGGCCACATGCTAAATTTGTATGTCTTGACCATCATTTGCATTTCATGGTACATTTCCTATTGAGGTTGGCCAAATTATGCTTTTTACTTTCTTTTTAGCTACATCAACCTATAGGGCATCATTCCAGGTCTGACCCAAAGTGTGGTCAAGGGGAGGGGTGGTTGACTCCTTGTGGACCCAATGAACAAATGTGTACCCGGATGGAAAATATGTGGAAAAGGGTTATAATGAGCAGAGGGAGTGATGTATGTGGTGTTGGGAAGTGGGACCACGCAACCATAATCGAGATTTCCCATGTATTGTCAATCCTAAAGTTAGTACCCAATGAAGGAGATCCCAAGGGACTAGGATACTGTTGATTTATGGTAGCATCGGATGTGCTCTAGCCTTGTAATTTTGTATTTAGGCCAAGACACATGTATTCCATAATACCCAAAAAGGATTTTGGAAAATTCCACTTAGAGATGGTTTAATTAAATTAATTAATCGTTTTTAATGTTTTCCTAAGTCTAAACTTAGGGAAATTGATTGATTAAAAGGTATTAATTAAACTAAGTGTAAATCTTCTAGATAAAGTCATGGATCAACTCCCAATTAATCTTAACCCTTGATTATGTTTTAATCTTGGCTGTTGAAGGGTTAACAAAAGATTATAAGGAGGGTAATGGGCCTATGGAAAACACATTTGAGCATTTGGCATTTTCGAGCTTGTGGGAGAGGCACAACTTTTGATCAAGATCGAATCACTAGGGAAGGGTTGGCTAAGTGATTTCGATCTAGTGATCAGTTTCAGAGAGGGGCGGATGCAGTAACTGGTCAGGAGGACCAGGAGTACATTTCAGAAAGAGAGCCAACAGTGACGCAGTAGAGGCAGCGCAGTCATCTGGAGGAGTGACGTAGTCCCTGAAGGGGATCACGCAGAAGTGACGCAGTGCCTTCTAGATTTAGTCCGGAGATAGCTAGAAGCTGGGGTTTCTGAGCCAGGTGGGCCAAAACTCAGTTCCAGATCAGCTTGATTGTTGCAGAGGAGGAGGTGATGCAGTTCCCTAGCTTGCCCACGCAGGCTTACGCAGTAGCAGCGTAGGCATCACGCAGAGGTAGAGAGGGGATTCACCAATGCTGTTCCGGATCAGCTGGTGTCTTGCAGAGTGAGGTATGTCTCACATTTCTTCTGTTGTCAAGATTTTCTCTGAAGTGTGAGCCGAATATTGGCACCCTAGTTGTACTCAAGATTTTGTTGCTTAATAATACAAAACCCTCAGATCTACTGCACCAGTTTTCCCAAGTTGGGTTTTTTCGGGGACTTAGTCCAAAAATAATCGGGTCAAATGTGGATGTTTTTCATTGTATTTTGTTTAGTTTGTTTCAACACTTAGATTTATTCCGTAGCATTATTTGTGTAGACTGCTTCAGTAATTACTTCGATATTTCACAGTAATGAAATAATAATGGAAAATAATAGGAGAAGTAATTCAGATTTTTTGTTGTAGGAATCCAGATTTAGGATTTTCACATGGTATCAGAGCTTATTCAAGCTGAAGTGCAGGAGAAACAAGAGTGAACCAGCAGATCAACGCTAAAGGGACTGGGAACTGCATAAGCAACAGTAGACTACCCCAGTAGTTATGCAGTCTAGGCCAGGAGGGCAATCCAGCACAGATAAATCTCCCTCTAAGAGAGTTGACAGAGGGGTAAGCTTTTTCAATTGCAGAAGAGGCAGCGTAGCAGACTAGCGTAGCTGAAGGACGCAGTAGTTGCACAACAGTGAGTGTTGGTGCATAAGCGTCAGAAATGTTTTGAAAAACACAGTTGGGGATTTCTTGACCTCAGAGAGTTCTCTTACTCAAAGAGACTCAGTTTTTCCCGTGCAGCAGCAGAAGCATTGACTTACTCCTCAAGGAGTGGGTAAGTCTAGCTGAGCAGAGGGTTAGAGGGAGAAGTCGACAGTTGAGGAGATGGCTAGCAACGGATTGCGTAACTAAGATAGGTTGTAGGGTGCCTCCAACTATGTCATTTGTGTTGATTTCTATAGCATCGGAAAGTGTTTTAAGTCCCATTTTTGGTAGAGAGGCTTAGACATCAGTTATCCAGAGAACCCAGAAATTGTTTGTGGGAATTCCACTTGGATATGACTTTATTAAAATAATTAATTATTTTAATGCAGACCCTAAGTATAAACTTAGGGAAATTAAATAATTAAAGGGTATTAATAGAGCAGAGTGTGAATCTTCTAGAAGACGAAGATCAAGTCATCTTTTAATCTGAGCCATTGATTAATGATATAATCTTGGCCGTTGATTCATCAACGAGAAGACTATAAGAAGAGACTTGAGGGCCATTTGGAAATCAAGCTGGGGAGATTCTCAGTACCTGAAGGAAATCGATTCTAAAGCAAGAGAATTCAATCTCAGTGGGTGAGTTTGTAGAGGCTGGGTTGCAGAAGTAGAAGGAGGAGGGAGGAGTCAGTTATTGGGAAGCAGAACTCAGGAGGGTGAAGGGAAGGGTGAGCTGATCAGCAGAAAGAAACCCTCCACACAGAATCACACAGTCCAGAGAGGGACTGCACAGAACATTCACGCTGGATGACGTAGAGGGTGAAGGAGGTCACCCCGAGGGTTCGAAATTTGTTTGGGAGGTTTAGAAAATTCAGCAAGGTGTTTTTTAATTTTTCTCTGCTCATCAGACTCTTGTAAATGTACTTTCCATTTCTAAAGATAAATATAAAACCCTCATCTGCTGCACTGGTTTTCCCACATTGGGTTTTTTCGGGGACAATTGTCCAAAAACATCTGTGTTCATGTGGTTATTTCTATTGTGCTACTAGTGTAAATTATCTTTCTGTTCTTATGCTCTTAACGGTAGTGAAGATCTACAAATGTGTTTATTTCAGAATTTACTGAAGCATCTATAAATAACTTATCTCATAATTAGGAGAAATAAACCAAGTATTGTAGAAATATTTTCCTCTTGAAAATTTCACATGGTATCAGAGTAAAGGGCTAAAAATAGGAAGGGAGGATCTGCCATGGACCAAAGGAAGGGTTCACGCAGTCAAAGGGACTCACACAGTCCTCCAGAGCACGCAGAAATGCAGAGAGAACAAGACATGAAGGTGTTGACGTCCAGACTAGAGGAGGATCTTGCCTGTGTGTCAAGCACAACTCCTCCAAGTGTTTGGTATACTGACAGTGGAGCAACTACTCATATGATGGGGGTTCAAGAATGTTTTTCGAGCTATCAAGAAGAACAGATGAATTTCCAAATAACTATGGGAAATAAGGCAAAATGTACCCCCATTGGGAGAGGTACCGTAACATTTCAGACTGAGGATGGCAACAAGATTCGAGCCATGAACGTTCTGCATGTACCAGGGTTGGGGATGAATTTACTCTCGGTGTCTCAACTTCAGAACAAGGGCTATGGCGTATACTTTATTCAAGATAAGGTGTATGTCAAACACCCTAACTGGAGCAAAAAGGAACAAATCGGAGTAAGGAGTCACAAGCTGTATAAGGTCCAGCTTGAATCTCCGGTGGCCCTGATCCGCAGTACAAACGATAGAGATCTGAATGAATTATGGTATAGAAGGATGGGGCATCTACATCATGGAGCCTTGGGGATTCTCAAAAATACTGTCATAGGGGATCCTGAACTCAGCACGAAGAAAGACGAAGTTTGCAGGGGATGCGTACTAGGGAAGTACGCTAAGGAAAAATTTCCAAGAAGCAGCAGCAGAGCCAAAGGTACATTAGAGTTAATACACTCTGACATTTGCGGTCCGATGTCCACAACAACTCTTAGTGGGGCAAAGTATTTTGCCACCTTCATTGATGATTATTCCAGGAAAACTTGAATCTATTTTCTGAAGACCAAAGATGAAGTCTTTAATTGGTTTAAATATTTCAAAGCATTGGTGGAGAACTCTACGGGGAAGAAGATCAACAAGTTGCGGTCAGATAACGGTGGAGAATATATCGATAAAGATTTCACAAATTTCTGTGCACAGAAAGACATCAAGAGAGAATGGACAACTCCATACAATCCAAAGCAAAATGGAGTTGCAGAATAGAAGAACCGGACCATAATAGAAGCTGCAAGGGCAATGTTGTACGGCCAAGAGATGCCCAAATTCTTATGGGCAAAGGTTTGCAACACAACAGTTTATATTCAAAACAGAGTTCCCAATAGAGCTTTGGGGAAGATTACTCCCGAAAGTGTGTTCACAGGCAGCAAGCCAGAAGTGAGCCACATCAGGATATTCGGCAGCATAACATACTGCCACGTTCCAGATGAAAAGAGTAAGAAGCTGGATGAAACTGCAGAAACGGGTTTTCTGATGGGCTATAGCGAGAATGCAAAGGCATACCACATCTATATTCCAGAGAGCAGGAAAGTTGTGGTAAGAAGGGATGTAAAATTCCTGGAGGAGAGAGCCTTTAGGAAATCTCGAGAGATGGCCACAGGTATGCAGATTGAGGAAGATCCAATAGTATAACCTCAACGACCTATGGAGGAGAGGTCCAGTGCCTCTCCAAGGCACAATATTTTTGAGGGAAGCTCTTCCGACGAAGAACATGAGGAAGAACAAGTGAGACCACCCACCATGATGGGAGACCGAGCAGAGAACTCCAACAGATTCTTAGAGATGCAGAAAGATTTGTTGGAGCCCCTAGAGAAGGAAAGAGGATAAGGAAACAAACTGATAGATATCAGGCACTGGTAGCTCAGGTTGGAGAGCCTTCTACCTTTCGAGAAGCAGCTCAACATCATGTATGGTTAGATGCCATGGTGGAGGAGTATACCTCCATCATGACAAATGATGTTTGGGAAGTAGTCCCTAGACCAAAGGACAGATCTGTTATAAGATCCAGATGGATCTACAAGATCAAATATGCTGCAGATGGCAACATAGAGAAATTCAAGGCAATATTTGTAGCGAAGGGGTATGCCCAGAAGGAAGGCATTGACTATGAAGAAACTTTTGCTTTAGTAGCATGATACACTTCTATCAAATCCATCATCTCTCTAGCAGCGCAAATGGGATGGGAGATTCACCAGATGGATGTAGAGACTGCATCCTTGAACAATGTGATAGAGGAGGAAGTGTACATAGAGCAGCCAGAGGGCTTCGAGACACATGAGCAGAAGATTCATGTTTGCAGACTAAAGAAAGCCTTGTATGGCTTAAAAGAAGCCCCCAGGGCATGGTATGGTCAGATTGATGGCTACTTGCAGAAAATGGGGTTCATCAAGAGTGACGCAGATCCCAATTTATACTACTTAAAAGTAGGAGATGAGCCGCTTATTCTTGTTCTTTATGTGGATGACTTGTTTTTGACCGGGTCATCCAAGCTCATCAAAGACTGCAAGGAGAATCTAGCAACAGAATTCGACATGAAGGACCTGGGGCAGATGCACTATTTTCTTGGTTTAGAAGTCTAGCAGCAGAAAGGGGAAATCTTCCTAGGACAAGGAAGATACACGACAGAAATTCTGAAGAGATTTCAGATGGAAGACCGTAGACCCATGGCCACACCAATGATTACTAACTGGAAGAAGATAGACACATCAGAGGATGATGAGGCTGATCCCACATTGTATAGACAACTCATCGGATCATTGATGTATCTGGTCAACATGAGACCAGACATCTGTTATGTAGTGAATACCCTCAGTCAGTTCATGGTGGAACCAAGGAGGGCTCATTGGGCAACATCCAAACATATTCTCAGATACTTGAGAGGAACAGTCGAGTATGGGCTAAAGTACACCAGGGGTAATGAGATCCAGTTGAGTGGGTTCACAGATGTAGAATGGGCTGGAAGCACAGTAGATCGAAATAGTACCAGTGGGTACTGTTTCAGTCTCGGATCAGGAATGACCTCCTGGTGCAGCAGGAAACATAAGTCTGTAGCACTGAGCTCAATCGAGGCAGAGTACATGGCAACAAGCACAACTTCGTGCGAGGCCATGTGGCTCCGCAAATTTCTCTTGAACCTACTCGAGAAGCGGATAGAACCGACCGGGATTATGTGCGATAATCAGAGTTGCATTAAGCTCTCTGAAAATCCTGTGTTTCATGACCGGTCAAAACACATTGACATTCGGTGTCACTTTATCAGGGACTATGTCCATAGGGGAGCAGTACAGTTGCAATACACTCCTACGGAGAACAGGTGGCAGATATCCTCATAAGCCTCTAAGTAAGATCAAGTTCACTTACTTCAGAGAGAAGATGGAGATGGTCGAGAACCCATTCCAGTAGAGGAAAGGGTGGTCTTCAGAAGAAGAGGGAGCTACAGTACGGATGTTGCAGTGGCAGGGCAACAGTACAGGAAGTAGCAGCACAGAGATGAGGGGCAGCATCCAGGACATCATCAGCGCAACTGATGATGTAGAGTCAGAGTAGTATAGCAGTATCTTGCTTAAACATTTTCCTCGCTAAGAGGGAGTGTTGATTTCTATAGCATCGGAAAGTGTTCTAAGTCTCATTTTTGGTAGAGAGGCTTAGACATCAGTTATCCAGAGAACCCATAAATTGTTTGTGGAAATTCCACTCGGATATGACTTTAGTAAAATAATTAATTATTTTAATGCTGACCATAAGTATAAACTTAGGGAAATTAAATAATTAAAGGGTATTAATAGAGCAGAGTGTGAATCTTCTAGAAGACGAAGATCAAGTCATCTTTTAATCTGAGCCATTGATTAATGATATAATCTTGGCCGTTGATTCATCAGTGAGAAGACTATAAGAAGAGACTTGAGGGCCATTTGGAAATCAAGCTGGGCACACTCTTAGTACTCGAAGGAAATCGATTCTGAAGCAAGAGAATTCGATTTCATTGGGTGAGTTTTTAGAGGTTGGGTTGCAGAAGCAAAAGGAGGAGGGAGGAGTCAGTTATCGGGAAGCAGAACTCAGGAGGGTGAAGGGAAGGGTGAGCTAATTAGCAGCAAGAAACCCTCCATGCAGAATCACACAGTCCAGAGAGAGACTGCGCAGAGCATTCACGTTGGATGACGCAGAGGGTGAAGGCGGTCACCCCGAGGGTCCAAAATTTGTCTGGAAGGTCTAGAAAATTCATCCAGGTGTTTGCTAATTTTACTCTGCTCATCAGACTCTTGTAAATGTACTTTCCATTTCCGAAGATATATATAAAACCCTCATCTTCTGCATTGGTTTTCCCACATTGGGTTTTTCTGGGGACAATTGCTCAAAAACATCTATGTTCATGTGGTTATTTCAATTGTGATACTGGTGTAAATTATCTTTCTGTTCTTATGCTCTTAACGATAGTGAAGATTTGCAAATGTGTTTATTTCAGAATTTACTGAAGCATCTGTAAATAACTTATCTCATAAGTAGGAGAAATAAACCAAGTATTGCAGAAATATTTTCCTCTTGAAAATTTCACAATTTGGAAGTCAAGGATTTAGTTTCTCCTTGATGAGCATGATCTACGGACCCTCATTGACAGTGCAGTTGCAGAACGACTAGATGCAGCACATCTGAGAGCCTTCAAGAAGAACATGGCAAGAGCCAAACGATTGATCCTAGATGGCATAAAGGATCACATCGTACCCCACATAGCAGCAAAGGACACTGCTACAGAAATGTGGGTAGGGCTGGAAAAGTTATACCAAGGATCTTTCGAGCAACAGAAGATGTATTTGGAGGAGAAGATGTGTAAGACCAGGATGAAGAAGGGAGATCGTTTTGACTCTTCCCTGTCTCAAATTCAGGAAAACCGAGACCAACTATTAGCAGTGGGATCAGCACCTAGAGACTCAGAGCTGGTAAGGCTCACTCTGAACTCTGTTTCAGAAGACTATCAGGTCTTTGTCCAGACCATTCTCGGCAGAGAAAGACTCCCAGGATGGGAAGCGATGTGAGCAGCTTTGCAGCAAGAAGAGCTGAAGAGAGATCTCCTCAAAATCCATATTGAGGATGGCAGCAGCGGTTCAAAATTCAAGAAGGAGGTGGAAGAAAAGACAACCCTTGCATCAAAGGGGCAACAACGGCAGAAGAAGAAAGATTTGTTTAAGATCAAGTGCTTCAGGTGTGGGGAAATGGGACATTATGCCACACAATGTCCTCTTAAGAAAAAGGAGAAGGAGGAGAAGCAAGATCCTCAAGTCGGAGTTGCCAAGATTGAGGTAGAAGATGATTGTGCTATGTTAGCTCATATTCTGAAAGGAGGGAAGTGGGTTGACTTGGAGTTGTAGATCCAGAATCTACAAGTGGCAGGATCCTTGAGTACTTCCGAACTCTTGGATCACATACGAGCTACGAGAGCCTTAAGACAATAGCAGGATGGACAGTTGCAACAGAAGATGAAGAGACAATGTAGTGGCTAGTAGTACTAGAGCCTGATTAGCGCAGAGGAGCAGTAGCAGCAACAGTTGAGCAGCAACAATGCAATGCACAGTGGTGCAGCGCAGTGCAGTGCAGTGCTCACGCAGTGTAGAGCAGCATATTCAGAGAGCTAGCGCAGAAGTTAGCAGCAGACAGTCTTATTATCCAATATGCAGTTCTACTTGTCCAATTCCAGATGTTTTTCTGTTGCAATTAGCAACAGTGCAGCAGCAGCAATGGAGCAGCAACAACGTAGTGCACAGTGGTGTAGCACAGTGTAGAACAGTGCTCACGCAGTGCAACAACATGGTTGCAGAAATCAGAGGGAGTTACAGTACATTAGCAGTTGGTAGCAGCATGCAGAGTCAGCAGCAATATAGATCATAGTATTAAAAATCGGAACCGGTGACCAAACAGGTGGACCTAATGAACCGGTAACCGGACCGAAATTGGTCTAACCGGTACTGGTAAGGTCTAAACAAACCGGTTTAAAAAAAAATACATTAAATAATTATTTTGTAATAAAAAAAACTATTTTTAATATTTGCAAACATGATTCCAAGCCAATAGAGACAAAATATGCAAAGTTTGCTCATTTATATACCATGCAAAGGTGAATATATCAAAATGGCACCGAGTGCAATACATATCATCGAAAAATACATAAGCAATGAGGCTCCAAATGGCCCATAAGGTCCAAAAACAATGCTACAAGCTATGAGGCCATTGGCCTAATACAAGACTACACATAAATCATGATCAATCATCAAATTCATCACCACTACTAGACACACGATCAACATCGGCAGCTGCATAGACATCATCTGGATCAGAGTCTGAGGATGCCTCAGCCTCAGGTTCATCTGCAACCTGAATACCACTGCCACCAATAACAATAGAAGTGGACCTAATGGAAGCACGAATTTCTTTAGCTGCATGACTAGTGCCTTCCATTGGTTGTTTGCCTTTCCTTGATGCAACTACCAATCCTGGGTCTCCGTCTGATGGCGCCACAAAATCTGCTTCAAATTCACCCACCGCTAATGCTGCATCAAAATCAAAATCTGCCTCAAACAATGGATCTTCAGTCTCCTCCACCCATTCTGATGTTGGATCAATATCATCCAACACAATGGGATCTAGATTAGGTGTTTTGTTCATCAGTTGGTTCCACCTCAAGCGAAGGTTGTATTGCACAAGCACAAGATCATTTAACCGTTTCTGTTCCAAATGGTTTCTCTTATTTGTGCGTATGCACTCAAAAACAGACAAATTGCTCTCACAACCTAAAGCACTGCAAGTTTGGTTGAGGATTCTAATTGCAAGCTTTTGCAATTGAGGACATTGGCCGCCAAATGACTCCGACCAATGTGCTGCAAATAAAAAGGCATTAATTAGTAACATAGTTCATTTCATTACTTATTTACAAACAATTTAACTTGAAAAGAAAAACAAACTGGAATTGCTTACCTGTTTGATCCACATCTCTTGCCATTTTTTCCAAAGGTACCAGCTGCCATACTGAAAAGAGTAAGTTTTTTATATGTTTCCAAAAGGTCTGAACGGATAGGGACCATGCGCTCCAAGCAATTAATCAATCTAGATTTGACCTCCCGATCCTGCTGATCTCCTAACCGAGCTTTATAATGATACTTTGGGTTCAAAAAATACCTAGCTGCATGTATAGGACGATGGAGTTGTTGTTCCATCTATTATCAATGTTGTGAAACCAGCTCCAAAAATAGAAGAAAAGAGATATCAACGCCTTAGAAATAAGCCACTTCGAGGGGGCAACCTCTAATACATTACATGAATGAACAATTCTTGGATGATTCAAATTACAAAACCTCCTTTCTATATATAGGAGTCCATGGGGCCACAATGTAATCCTAACCGACCTAACAATAATAAATTAAGGGCACAATAATAACAATATGGGGGTTACAAGGGTACAATAATAACAATAAGGGGGTTACACTAACAATAATAAGGGACTATACTAGTAATATAGGGACCTAACATCCACCTCTCCTTCAAAAAAGTGTTGTCCTCAACGCTTGAGTATCTCTGGGTGCTTCTGTATAAAATTCTCATCCTCCCATGTAGAATCTTCAGTGGGTAAGTTCTTCCACTTGATGAGATACTCTGAAATTGATCGATTCCGTAGTTGTCAAGTTCTTGTTTCCGTGACCGCTTTAGGTTCCAATATGATTTTTCCTTCCTCATCAAGTTCTGGCAATATTGTTTGAACTGGAAGATTTTCACCTATAACCTTCTTTAATCATGAAACATGGAAAATTGGATGCACTCGTGAAGAAGCAGGAAGCTCCAATTGGTATTCCATAGTACCAATCTTTTGCAACACCTTGTAAGGACCATAGTACTTTGGCGATAATTTATTATCCTTCTTAGCTTGCTTGAGGGACATTTGTTTGTATGGTTGTAGCCGTAAAAATACCCAGTCTCCTACATCAAAACTTCTCTCGCTGCGATGTTGATCTACCTGTTGTTTCATTCGATTTTGTGCCAAATTCAAGTTGTCCTTTAAGAGTTGGAGAACTTCTTGTTGATGCTCGATGTGATCTTCCACTGCTTGAACCTTCGAATTTTCTCTTAAATATGATGTGATGGATAGTGGATGATATCCATAAAGTGCCATAAATGGGGTCATTTTTGTTGCAGTATGGAAGGAAGTGTTATACCACCATTCAGCGAGAGGTAACCACTTGACCCATTGTGTTTGTTATCAGATACAAAACAACGAAGATATCCTTCCAAACATTTATTTACTATCTCAGTTTGACCATCAGATTGAGGATGATAAGATGAGCTATGAGCTAATCGAGTACCCAAACAAGAAAATAACTCCGTCCAAAAATTTCCAGTAAAAATGGGATCTCTGTCGCTCACAATAACCCTTGGGCTTCCATGTAGCTTTTGAATTCTGTCCATAAATGTAGTAGCAACTGTACTTGCTTAAAATGGATGAGATAATGCACAAAAGTGTGCATACTTGGTAAGTCTATCAACTACCACCATGATGACACTCTTTCCTTCGGACTTAGGTAAACCCGTGATAAAATCCATTGAAATCTCCTCCCAACGTTGACTTGGAATGGATAAAGGTTGTAGAAGTCCTGGGGTCTTAATTGTTTCCACTTTATTCTGCTGGGAAACCAAACATTCCGCCACAAACTTTCGAATATCAGATTTAAGGCCATCCCAAAAAAATTCTTTCTTCACCCTGTGGTAAGTTTTTAAAAATCCTGAGTGTCCTCCTAAAGCAGAAGTGTGCAATTCCAAAAGAATCTTTTGTTTTAGTTGGGAATTCTTACAAAGATATAAGCGATCTTTGTACCATAAGGAATCATTTTTCCAACTAAATGTATCAGATGTACTAGGATCTTGCTGCAACTTTTGAATGAGTGTCCATACATCTTTTTCCTTTTTCCATTCATCTCTTGCTTCAGTTATCCAATCTGGTTGGATAATAGAAATGGCACAAAGCAATGCTTCCACCTCTTCATTCTTTCTTGAGAGTGCATCTGCAACAACATTTAGCTTCCATTTTTTGTATATTATTTCAAAGTCATAACCCAACATCTTTGTGACCCATTTTTGCTGCTCTTCTGAAGATAGTCTTTGTTCCAAAAAGTGTTTAAGACTATCATGATCAGTTTTTACCTTGAAGTGTCTTCCCATTAGGTAAATTCTCCATTTCTTTAGTGCATGCAGTATTGCTAACATTTCCTTCTCATAAATAGGTTTCTGTAAATACTTTCCTTTGATTGGACGACTTTCAAAAGCAATGGGTCTTCCTTCCTGCATTAAAACTGCACCAATTCCATTTCCTGAGGCATCACATTCCACAATAAAGGTTTTGTGAAGTCTGGCGTAGCTAAGACCGGTGCTAGGCACATTGCCTCTTTAAGATGTTCAAAGGCCTTAGTTGCTTCAGGAGTCCATGAAAATGCATCTTTCTTCAATAATGTTGTTAGAGGTGTTGCTATTTTCCCATAATTCTTAACAAACTTGCGATAATACCCTGTTAACCCGAGAAATCCTCGCAACTGCTTTATGGTTGTGGGGACTTTCCATTCCTTAATGGCTTTTATTTTGTTAGGGTCTACTTTAACACCCTCGTGAGATACAATATGACCCAGATATTCCACCTCTTGTACTCCAAAGAAACATTTGGATTTTTTTGCATATAATTGTTTCTCCCGCAATAGTTTGAGCACCCTGTCAACATGTTCAACATGATCCTTCCAAGACCTGCTGTAGATTAGTATATCATCAAAAAATACTAGCACAAATTTTCTAAGGAAGGGTTTGAAAATGGAATTCATCAACCCTTGGAATGTAGAAGGTGCATTGGTAAGGCCAAAAGGCATGACCAAAAATTAATAATGACCCTCATGAGTTCGAAATGCTATTTTTGGAATATCTTCAGTCTTCATTCTAATTTGATGATATCCTGAACGAAGATCCAACTTGGTAAAATAAATTACTCCATGTAATTCATCCAATAATTCATCAATCACAGGAATGGGAAATTTGTCTTTAATGGTGAGCTTATTGAGCTCCCTATAATCCGGACACATTCGCCATGATCCATCCTTCTTCTGTACCAATACTACAGGAGCAGAGAAAGAACTTTGACTAGGTTGAATTATACCCGCCTCTAACATTTCTGCAATCATACGTTCAATTTCGCTCTTTTGGAAGTAAGGATATCTATAAGGCTTGATGTTTGGAGGAACACTTCCTGAAATCAAATGAATAGTATGATCATGATCACGAATAGGTGGGAGTCCTTTGGGAGTTTCAAACACCTTGGAATGATTGTCCAAGACTTGTTGGAGATCTGCAGAAATAGATGATTTTGATGTTGCAACTTCTAGTGAGCATAATTGTGCAATTACGCCTCGTTGTTCTTTCTTTAGAAGCTTTGTCATGCCATTAGAGCTTATTATCCTTCCTGGCTTCCCTTCAATACCCCGTAATTCGACTTCCTTTCCTTCTGAAAAGAATTTCAAGAAAAGTTCTTGAAAATTAAAAGCTACCGTCCCCAAAGATTGTAACCATTGTACTTCTAGTACAACATCAGCACCTCCCATAGGAATGGAAAGCATTGGACTAGTCAATACATATTCCCCCATGGTTAGCTTGATATTATGGCATTTTCCAGAGCAATTTATAGTTCCTCCATTTGCGACCATCACTTGACATTCTGGTGCTGGGTATAGGAAACAATTCAATTCCTTGGCTACCTTACAATGAATAAAATTATGGGTACTACCTGAATCAATCAACACTATTACCTTTTTCTTCTTGATATGTCCTTCTATATTGAGAGTTTGAGGAGTGGTAATTCCCGCCAATGCATTACACGATATGGTCAGACTCATTTCTTCCTCTTCTAGGGTTGGTTCCTGGTGTATATCCTCTTCTTGTTCATTTTCTTCTTCCTCTTCACAATCTATGTAAAATAATTTCTTCTCAGCACACTTATGACCTTTAGTGTATTTTCTATCACAACTGTAGCAAAGCCTTTTGCTCTTTTTTCTTCCAATTTTTGTGGTGTCAACCTTGTAGGTTGTGGAAATTTAGGAGTAGCAACACTTCCATCTTTATAGAAGTGAGTGGTAGGCTTCCTTGTCGCCATAATTTTACATTCAATTTTTCTTGCCAACCTGAATGCCTTCTCCAATGAATCAAGTTCCAAACGCGAACTTCATGTTGGATGTTATCCTTTAAAGTGCCTATGAAGAGATCAATCCTGTGTTCCTCTGGAATATCAGTTACCCTTATATTCAATTTTTGGAAGTCCTCAATGTGTTCCCCCACTAAGCCCTTTTGTTTGAGATTTATCAATTGGCTAAAGAAGGTGTTGCTCTTTGTATCCTCATAATGTGCTATCATTTCCTCCGTAAAAATTGACCAAGTGACAATTTTTTATGGGAGCAAAGCCATCGATACCATACAAATGTATTTTGTTCTAAATGTAAAGTTGCAATGCGTACCTTTTGTGTGTTTTGCACGTTATGGAGATCAAAATATTGCTCCATCCGTAGTATCCATGTTACAGGATCCTTTCCATCAAACTTCCTCATATCCATTTTTGGAATATGGTGGTTCTTCCCGCCAACATTAGATTTTATGAAATCACGATTAACATTTATTTTGTTCTCATCATGAGTTTGCTCTACCATCTTTTCACCATTAGGAAACATTTCTTGTATCAACTTTGTCAAACCTTCCATGTTTGCTTTTGGAACATTATTCATGTTTTCCATTTTCTCATCGATCTTAGCTTCCATGTCATCCATCTTAGATTCCATGCCAGCCTCCATGCCATCTATCTTAGATTCCATGCCATCTATCTTAGATTCCACGCCTTTCTTCAAACCATCCATCTTAGTTTCCACGCCTTTCTTCCAAACTTCCATGTCATTTTTTGTTGCTCTTTGCGAGAGCGAAATTGTTGCACTTGCTCTTGTAATTTTGATATGTCATGTTGCCATTCTTCATCTTCATGAGTCATAGTAGAGCTTTCCAAAGGCTTAATGGGTGTTGAATTCTTTTTAGGGGCCATTTTAGAATCCAATACTGATGTCTATTCTACAATATGCCCTTGCAATCAATTCAACTTGATTCTTCAAACAAGACTTATGCAATTCTGAAAAAAAATTCACACCTTTTACTTGCTTTTGAGGAGCTCGATATTGAAATTGAATTATCTCTATAATTACGGATCCTCAATATCTGGAATTCAGCCCTGTAGTAGCCCTTTGAAGCTTCTTTCCAATGCCACAGGTCTGATATGATTTGGATTCTTCAAGACAAAGTTATGTCTAATCTCCCACAATCACCCAATTTTGGACTGGTTCAGTAGAGCAAACTTGTACGACTTGCCACATGTCACTGTTTCATCCTTTGGCTCTGAAATTGATAGCGAAGAAACTACAGTCCGTGTACTTGCGACCACTTTTTACGGCACTCCAATCCGATGCTCAGAGAGAGAGTTATGAAGATTTTCCCACGATCACCTCTTTGAGATGAAATTCAGGAGCTTGAAAAAGCACTACCTTCCACAGATCATATCTCCGAAAATATTGCGAACCAAGCTCTGAAATTTTTTGACGATGTTCCTTAGGATTTCGGCTTCGCATCCTAAAAATTTCAGTTTTTGAAACTTCGTAGAAAAAAAGTTATTGCGTAAATGCCACGATGACCTGTTTAGGAGCCTGAAAAAAGACCTAACTTCCACAGATCATATCTCCAAAAATATTGCGAACCAAGCTCTGAAATTTTTTGACAATGTTGCTCAGGATTTCGGCTTCGCACCCTAAAAATTTCAGCTTTTGAAACTTCGTAGATAACAAGTTATAGTGAAAATGCTACGATGACCTGTTTGGAGTAGCGAAACCCTAGAATCCAAAGCTCTGATACCAAATGTTGTGAAACCAGCTCCAAAAATAGAAGAAAAGAGATATCAACGCCTTAGAAATAAGCCACTTCGAGAGGGCAACCTCCAATACATTACATGAATGAACAATTCTTGGATGATTCAAATTACAAAACCTCCTTTCTATATACAGGAGTTCATGGGGCCACAATGTAATCCTAGTGGGCCACAATGTAATCCTAGCTGACCTAACAATAATAAATTAAGGGCACAATAATAACAATATGGGGGTTACAAGGGTACAATAATAAAAATAAGGGGGTTACACTAACAATAATAAGGGACTATACTAGTAATATAGGGACCTAACAATCTACACGGATAGGAACCATGCGCTCCAAGCAATCAATCAATCCAGATTTGACCTCCCGATCCTGCTGATCTCCTAGCCGAGCTTTATAATGATACTTTGGGTTCAAAAAATACCCAGCTGCATGTATAGGACGATGGAGTTGATTGTTCCATCTGTTATCAATGATCTCCCATATCCGGCCATATTTAGCTAACCTGTCCCTGTAAACTGCTCGTATTTAGCTAACTTGTCCCTGTAAACTGCTCGTATCTGCTTTCCTGATCCATAGCCTCATAAATGTATCCCATTGCCATCTTTTCCCCATCCACCATCCTTAGCACCTTAACAAGGGGCTCAGTAATTTTTACAAGCTCTGAAGACCTTTTCCAAAAATAATTGTCAAAGGCTTTCTTTTTGGTGTCTTTTCCATCTTGTCTACGAGCCCATCGGGATTCAGTCCAATCATTAGAATAAAACATTTTCCTGCAAGTTTTTCTGTTGAGAATTGAGACCAATGCAAGGAAGTGAGTTGCAAATCTCATAATGGCAGGCCTAAGAAGTTCTTTGCCCCCAGTGTTTTTCCTCATTAGGCTCAATACCCATGAGTGGTTGTAAATGTATTTTGTAATGCACTTGGCATTCTCTACAGTGTTTTTTACCCACTCCACTTTGCCTATGAACTCAACCATGAGGTCTATGCAATGTGCAGCACATGGAGTCCAAAATATGGTATTATACTTGGACTCAAGCGTCTTTCCAGCAAGAACATAGTTTGAGGCATTATCTGTGATGACCTACACAACATTCTGCTCCCTCACTTCCTGAATAATCTCATCAAAAAGCTCAAATAAAAGGGTTGCATCCTTCACCTTATCAGATGCATCAAATGATCTCAAAAGCATTGTTCCTTGAGGTCAAGAAACAAAGAAGTTAATTATAGTGTAGTTCTTTCCATTAGTCCATCCATCTGACATGATGGAACAACCCGTTTTGAACCATGACTCTTTATAGTCAGCCAAACACTCATCAATATTACAAATCTCTTGTTGCAAAAGAGATCCCTTCAAGTCATGTACAGTAGGGCCTTTGAAGCCCTTTCCTGTAGTTAAAACAGAGTCCCACATAGCTTGGTAATAAGGTGAGCGAGCAACATTAAATGGGATATCTGCATCATACCACCATCTAGCAATGTATTGATAAGAAGTTTCTTTGCGTTGTTTTTTCCAATGTTGATCCAAAGTGGGTTAACGACTTGGCTGGGAGGAAGTGGCTATGGGATTAGCAGTGGATGAGAAATAACTCTAGATGTTGGGTCTCTTTGTTGGTTTTGATTTTTGGCCAACAGGAGGAACATAGTGAATGGGGTCATTGGTGGAAGGGATAGAAGTGGAGTCTTGAACCTCATAATCATCATACCCACTCTGCCTCATCATATCTATTAGTTCCCTTTTCCTTGCAATTTCATCTTGGATGGCCTTCTCCCTAGCCTTAGTCTCCTCAAACTTTTCAAACTTGGCAAGGTATTCTGTGCTAACCAGACCTATCACTTCATTAGGTGCATCACATGGCTTTACTTGGCCTCTTATCCCAGCCAAGTATTGTTTCAATCTAAGAATACCCCCACCTCCAATACATTTTTCACAAAATTTGCTTTCCAACAATCACATCACAATTTGCCCATGCATTTTCCTTGGTTTTTAGAGCCATCTTGACTTGAAATAATTGAAATTTGGAAATAAATCTGCCATTTAAAAAAAATTGCAGCTAAGAGAAATGGACAACCAAGGTTAAATTTACGAAACAAAATTGTTAATTTTGGACAACTAGGTCCAAACTCCATGTTGTGATGCTCATTTGAAGATACCAATATTTTTATTGGGCTCCTCTTTCAGAGAGTTGCAAGATCGATCTAAAGATCATCTTGATCCGATGAGCAGAACATTTATTTTGAATTTATTTTTAATCTATTCAAAATATGTGCAAGTCGGCCTTAAGGTTTTGTGCCCCAGCAGATGTGTCACACACCCTCAATGAAGGATATAAATAAGGTCAATGTTGGAGGACATTTCACTCATCTCATCCTCACACATTCTCTCTCCTCATCTAATTGGTTTGATCACTTGGAGTCTCTTCTCTCTCTACACGTGGGAAATATGGCAGCAACACTTTTCTGTTTTTTGGTCTAGGGTTTTTGTAGCAAACTTTGACCAGCGTTGACTTTGGTCAACGCAAGGTCAAATCGACTCGAAACTCTCCCAAAATCTCGATTTCCCTAATCCGCATTTTTTGGCACTATTTCTGAGGCAAAACGTTGACTTTGACTTTTTAGCATTGACCTAGTTGCTGTTGTTGTTTGCGTTGACCATTGACTGACAACGTTGACTTTTGGGTTCACTTTTGGCTATCCTAGAAGGTTGTGTGACATCGCTGGTTGGCTGACCATATTGAGACTTTGCTGGTTGAAGCATCTTGTTGACCGCCATAACGCACCAACACACTTATATATTTCTGGCTTGTCTTCTGTCGATCTACTGGTATGTTCTATCAACATTGTACTTTATTTTTTATGTGATTGCTATCTGATATTGAAGAGAAAGTAAATTTGCATCAAGCATAGAACATCTACATGAATTTACATGGTTTCAGAGCTGAGGTGAAGACAAAGCCCTAATTTGTAACAATCACCGAAGAAGAGGATGGGTTCCTCAAACTTCAATGGCTTCAAGGTTGATGACAAATTGATTGGGAAGGATGACTTCCATGCTTGGAAGATGACATTGGATCTTATGTTGGAAGACCAAGATGTCATGGATTATGTGCAGGATAAAATCCAAGAGCCTCCATCCACTGCAACCGCTACCGCCAAAACAAAGTATAAGAAGGGAGAGACCAAAGCAAAGCTAATGATTAGGGACTCAATTCACAAGAGTCTGGTTGCCTACATCTTTGAGCTGGGCACATCCAAAGAGATGTATGATAAGTTGGTCCACATGTTCAAGGCCAACAATGCGAATCAAGTTCTATTCTTCAAGAATCAATTGAAGAATCTGAAGAAAGGCAGGGATGAGTCTATTCAATCATATTTTCTGAAGCTGACCGAGATCAGGAACAATCTGCTGGGTATTGGGGAGACAACAGCTAATTGAGAGATGGTACTCGCCGCACTTGGAAGGCTCTCATCTGAATGGCATGTGTTCAACACTACCATTCTCAATAATAATGTGATACCTGACTTTGACGAAGTATTATCGAGATGCGTTCAAGAAGAGACAAGAATGAAGGAATATGAAAATGAAGGAAATGCTGCCTACGCTGCTCATTCTAGAAAGAAGAACTTTGGTCGTCCAAAGAACAAAGGAAGAGCAGGGGCCCAAGGAAAGAAGGGCAAGTGCTACACTTGTCATAGGCCAGGTCACTATGCTAGAGAATGCCCTTTCAAGAAGGATTCTCCTGACAACAACGACAATCGGAGGAATGGCAATCAAAGGAACAACAGGTTCAAGGGAAAGAGGAAGGCTCCCTCTGGCGGAAATGGTCAACCTTTCAAAAAGTCAAGAAACTCCAGGTATGAGGAATCAAATGTTGTTGATAAAAGAAATGAATTCATTATTGTATCCGCCCTCTCTGTTGCATCTCTACCCGACACTATGGATGTCTGGTTGATAGATAGTGGTGCCTCAAGGCACATCACTAGGTTCAAGGAAGCACTCTCTGATATAGTTGAGAAGGATACTAATCTAGAAATTACCCTTGGAGTTAATGCCACATATCCTGTGAAAGGGACAGGGACTGTGACCCTCCACTTGTCTCAACGTCAAGTCCTCCGCTTGCAGGATGTACTCTATGTACCTAATTTGAAGAAGAACTTTGTGTCTATATCGGCCATGGAAGACAAAGGTTTCAATGTGGCATTCGCTAATGGAAAGGTGCGCATGTGGAAGAAGAGCTTCAAGGAAGCTATCACGATTGGGTTTAGAGTTGATACACTCTACTAGGTTGGAGGAAGTCCACTGGGAGCGATGACATGTGATACTATCCGACAGATTGAACTATGGCACCAGAGTTTGGACACCTTCACTAGAAGGCCCTTCCTGAAGCAAGGAAGGTGGTGACGAGGATGCTCGAGTTCTCAAATAATCATGAAGGTGTATGTCAGGGTTGTGTTGAAGGAAAGCATACAAGGGGACCTTTCCCCTCAAGTGTCACAAAGACATCTGATGTCTTGCAATTAGTACATTCTAATCTGTCTGGTATGCTGCCCGTGACATCCTTGGGAGGATGTTCTTATTATATGATATTCATAGATGACTTCTCTCGCAAAACCTGGATATACTTCTTGAAGAAGAAGGATGAGGCTTTCATGTGGTTCTGTACCTTCAAAGCCTTGGTGGAAACTCTGACAGGGAAGAAGATCAAGATTTTGAGGACCGATAATGGCACTGAATATGAGACGAACGAGTTCAAGAACTTTTGTAGAGAAGCTGCATCAAGAGGGAGACCACAACTGTCTATACTCCCGAGCAAAATAGCGTTGTTGAACGAAAGAACATGACCATTGTGGAAGCTGCCCATGCCATGCTATGTGACGAGGGTCTACCAAAGTTTCTATGGGGAGAAGCTGCGAACACTCCTGTGTACATACAAAACCGATGACCGCATTACGCATTGGACTCCAAAACTCCCGAAGAGGTTTTCTCTGGTAAGAAACCTGATGTCTCACATTTAAGAGTTTTTGGATGTCTTGTTTATTTTCATGTGTCGAAAGAGAAGAGGAGCAAGCTGGATGCTTCTGGGAAGAAGGGAATGTTTGTGGGCTACAACGAAACTTCGAAGGCCTATAGAGTCTATGTGCCTGGTCAAAGGGAAGCGGAGATATGCCACGATGTCAGTTTTGACGAAGATGCTTCCCTAAGGAAAGTAGTTAATGTTCCGAGATCTGAGGAAGATCATGAAGCAAGGCTTGTAAATCAAGAAGAACCGAAGGATGAGATGATGCCCAATGCTGAAGGACCAATGGACCCGATTATTCCACCTCCTTCACTGGGGAAGAGACCATCATGGCTCAGGGACACTCTCGAGGATGTCGAGGGACATATGGCCCCAAGGGGGACATTCCGTGAAAGCAAGAAGCCAACTAGATACCAAGGGTATCTAGCAACCATGAGTACTATTGTACAATCTGAGCCTGGATCTTTTGTGGAAGCCGTAAAGCATCAAGTCTAGAAGGATGCTATGCACGAAGAGTATGAGTCCATATTGAAGAATGATGTCTGGGATGTGGTTCCAAGACTGGAGGACAAAGCAGTTGTCACCTTGAAATGGCTCTACAAGATCAAACATGGATTTGATGGAAGTGCTGAAAAGTTCAAGGCAAGATTTGTTGCCCGTGGCTTCTCTCAAAAGGAAGGCATAAACTATGATGACATATTTGCACCTGTGGCCCGATATACCACCATGCGATATATCATAGCCATTGCTGCTACTCAAGGATGGAGTCTTCATCAGATGGATGTGAAGACTGCATTTCTGCATGATGCGATAAAGGAAGAGGTGTATGTAGAGAAACCTTTGGGGTTCGAAGTCCAGGATCGAAACACCGATGTCTGCAGGTTGAAGAAAGCCCTCTATGGGCTGAAGCAAGCACCCAGAGCTTGGTACGATAGGATAGATAGCTGACTGGCTGGCTTCGTGGCCTACTCAGCATGGCTTCCACCAAATTTACTAGTGCTGATATAGATATATTTCCTGGCTCTGTGCCATGTGTCTGACTTCTTCTGATGTGCTATCTCTCTCATTCATCAGTGCAAGAGGGAGTCATTGGCCGAATGAGAGAGAGATGCTGAAGGACCTAGGACTGATACACATTTTAGGCCTCGTGAGAAGTTCAGAGATCTAAGGATTTTCTTTCAAGGAAAACATACTCAGAAGTCGAGGATTTGGTATGGTAATCGGAGTCCGAGCCATGATTACCAACTCAACTTCCTTGTTGAGTGGCAAGACTGTTGCACCCATGTTAGCAAATCCTACTGAGTATCGTCAACTTGTAGGGGCCCTGATGTTCTTAGTGAACACCTGCTCGGACATATGTTTTGCAGGCTGAACACTTTGAGTCACCGTATGGTTGAGCCTCATCACACTCACCTGGTTGATGCCAAGAATTTACACTGGGCACGATAAACCATGGGTTGAGATACACGTCAAGAGTGGCACTTTACATACACAGCACAGCCGGTGTGGTGGATCGTAAGAGCACATCGGGATGCTGCTTCATACTTGGTTCTGCTTCGATATCATGGATGAGCAGGAAGCAGAAGTTGGTGGCTTTGAGCACTGCGGAGGCCGAATACATTGTAGCGAGTATGGCTTGTTGTGAAGCAGTCTAGTTGCGAAATCTCATCAGTGAGCTATTTGGGCATGTGCTAGATACCACCATGATACTCTGTGATAACCAGAGTGGGATTCGGTTGTCCGAGAATCTCGTGTTCCACGATCGATCCAAGCATATTGATATCAGGGACCACTTTATCCGGGAAATGGTACAGCGAGGCGTCGTAAGGTTCGATCATATACGAACTGATGAGCAGGTCGCGGATATTCTCACAAAACCCCTAGGGAAGGTCAAGTTCCTAACCTTCCATGAGAGTCTTGGTGTCGTGGAATGACCCTATTCTGAGGGTCCTGTTGGACGATGAGCTCTGGGAGCTCTGGGGGGCATTTGGGGATAGCTTCTCGGAGCTATAAGCAACTACAGGGCTAGGCTTGCCGAACCTTGTTGGTGTGCTTTTGGCCCACCGTTGTGATGATTGAGTTGGTTCACCTTTCATTATCTGTGCCCCGTATGCATCTTACCCATTGAGTTCAGGGCTCATGGGAAGTACCTCTCATTTGACCAGTGAGGTGGGAAAAGCTAGAGACTAGTAGCAAAGACTGATGGACGCATCAGAGATTTCCGTACTCTCTATCTAGGATGGAATGGTCCAACCACTTGATCTGGGATCAAGTCTAGTGAAGTTTCGGACCTCCTATTGACTTTGGGTCAGATAAATCAACTTCGGGTTGGTATGAGACTCTTTGTGGGTCCTATAGAGTTTTCGGACCTTTGGGCTGAATCTGTCAACTGGGAATGATGTCTTTGTGACTGACCCACTTCTGTTCTGAAATAAAGAAGCCAACAAAGCAAGTTACGGCAGGATGACGCACGATGTTTGGATTGCATAGGTGGATGGAGTTCTCCCTAGTTAAGAGGGAGTGTTAATTTTGGACAACTAGGTCCAAACTCCATGTTGTGATGCTCAGATGAAGATACCAATATTTTTATTGGGTTCCTCTTTTAGAGAGGTGCAAGATTGATCTAAAGATCATCTTGATCCGATGAGCAGAACATTTATTTTGAATTTATTTTTAATCTATTCAAAATATGTGCAGGTCGGCGTTAAGGTTTTGTGCCCCAGCAGATGTGTCACACACCCTCAATAATGGATATAAATAAGGTCAACGTTGGAGGACATTTCACTCATCTCATCCTCACAAATTCTCTCTCCTCATCTGATTGGTTCGATCACTTGGAGTCTCTTCTCTCTCCACACGTGGGAAATTTGGCAGCAACAATTTTATGTTTTTCGGTCTAGGGTTTCTGCAGCAAACTTTGACCAGCGTTGACTTTGGTCAATGCAAGGTCAAATTGACCCGAAACTCTCACAAAATCTCAATTTCCCTAATCCGCATTTTCTGACACTATTTCCGAGGAAAAACGTTGACTTTGACTTTTCAGCGTTGACCTAGCTATTGTTGCTGTTTGCGTTGACCGTTGACTGACATCGTTGAATTTTGAGTTGACTGTTTGGCTGTCCTAGAGGGTTGTGTGACATTGCTGGTTGGCTGACCATATTGAGACTTTGCTAGTTGAAGCATCTTGTTGACCACTATAACGGACCAACACACTTATATATTTCTGGCTTGTATTCTGTCGATCTACTGGTATGTTCTATCAGCATTTTACTTTATTGTTTATGTGATCGCTGTCTGATATTGAAGAGAAATTAAAGTTGCATCAAGCATAGAACATCTACATAAATTTACAAAAATGCACATTCAAACATACAAAATTTGATAGCATAGGAGTAGAGATTTTATAGCAATAGCATAGCTAAACACATGGGAAAATAAATACATGAACAACAATGAAATGATGTATTTTTCAAGTGAAAATCCTTACCTGGCAATGCAAACTAGCTTCCTTAGCGTCCTCTTGAAGATGCCAACTCTACTGACAGCTCCAAACTATCTCCAAGAAAGCTCCAACTCCAACTCCAAGCTTCCAAGATCACTGCTCCAGTAAACACTCAACACTCTCCCAGCTCTCAATCAAACTCAGAACTTGCAAATGAGGGTCAACAAAAGATTATAAGAAGGAGGGTGAGGGGCCTATGGAAAACACATTTGAGCATTTGGCATTTTCGAGCTTGTGAGAGAGGCACAAATTTTGATCAAGATTGAATCACTAGGGCAGGGCTGGCTAAGTGATTTCGATCTAGTGATCAATTTCAGAGGGGTAGATGCAGTAACTGGTCAGGAGGACCAGTAGTAAATTTCAGAGAGACAGTAGCAGTGACGCAGTAGAGGCAGCGCAACCATATGGAGGGGTGACGAAGTCCCTGAAGGGGATCACACAGAAGTGACGTAGTGCCTTCTAGATTCAGTCCAGAGATAGCTGGAAGCTGGGGTTTCTGAGCCAGGAGGGCCAAAACTCAGTTCCAGATCAGCTTGATCATTGCAGAGGAGAAGGTGACATAGTTCCATGGCTTTCCCACGCAGGATTACACAGTAGCAGCGTAGGCATCACGTAGAGGCAGAGAGGGGCTTCACCAACGTTGTTCTGGATCAGCTGAGGACTTGCAAAGTGAGGTATATCTCACATTTCTTCTATTGCCGAGATTTTCTCTGAAGGGCGAACCGGATATTGGCACCCTAGTTGTACTCAAGATTCTACTGCTTAATAATACAAAACCCTTAGATCTGCTGCATTGGTTTTCCCAATTTGGGTTTTTTCCGGGGACTTAGTTCAAAAATAACTATGTCAAATGTGGATATTTTTCATTGTATTTTGTTCAGTTCGTTTCAGCACTTAGATTTATTCCACAACATTATTTGTGTAGACTACTTCAGTAATTACTTCGATATTTCACTGTAATGAAATAATTATGGAAAATAATAGGAGAAGTAATTCAGATTTGATGCAGTAGGAATCCATATTTAGGATTTTTCACAGATACAAGACTAACCACCAAATTGAATAAAGGGACAAGAGTACAGACCAAGCCCAATTCTTTTCGTTGAACCCCCCCACTAACTTCTCTTGAGAAAAGGTACCCAATTACATAATGAAAAGGCATACCTTTGGGATTGGAAGGCCCACCTTCAAACATACAATCATGATAGAATGGGTGAGGGCGCATAATGGCTGGCTCAAGTGGCGGAGATGGTGGCACATGGAGTTATCTGGCGACTAGAAGGGGATCCTAGCTGTCGGCTGAAGATAATGTGAAAATTCCAAGTCCGGAATCCTACTGCAGCGAACTGAAGTTATTTCTCCTACTTGTTATTAAAATGAACAAGTTATTTACAGTGTTCTATTGAAAATACTGAAGCAGCCTATACTTAATTAAATTAATATGCTGAAACAAGAGACTGAGGAAAAGAAAAGAATATCACACAGGACACCGTTGTTTTTGGACAAACGTCCTTAGAAAAACCCAATGCAGGAAAGCCGATGCAATAAATTTGAGGGTTTTATTATTAAGCAACAATTATTTATGAACACAATCTCTGGATGCCTTGCTGGCAATCCAGTACAGAGAATATCACTCGACAGAGAAAAATAACGAGATTACCTCACTCAGCAAGTACTAGTTGATCCGGTAGCTGAAACGACGAACCCCCAACATCCTCTCCACTGCCTCTGCGCAATAATTATGTGGGCCTGCATGGGGAACTCTAGAGGATTGAGTCACCTCCTCTACTGATCGATCTGCTTTCAGGAAACTTCATTCCAACCCTCCCGACTCAGTTTAATTTTGTGAAGGATGTAGTGTGTGGGGTTCAATATTTACCGTAGAACACAGTAAATAATTTGTTCAAGTAATTAACAAATAGGATAATTCTCATTTGTTGCTGCAGTAGGATTCAGGTTTACCGAATTTTCACAATTCCGTCAGGACGACCAAGTAATAGGGGGTTTGCGCACACTATTGAGCTAGATCCAGGGGTGCAGGCACTGATCACGACCCCCTACTAACATCCCAAGGCTTACCGAAATGGGATTGAGCGGAATATTCACGAGTTGTTGGCTTTAGGGCACATTAGCCCCAACTCCAGTCCCTTCACTTCATCATTTGTCTCGGTGAAGAAGGATGGCACGCTGAGTATGTGGATTGACTATAAAACCCTCAAAAAGTGTGAAATTTCAATCTAGAAAATATACAGTTGCAATGATAGATGTATTTCTCCTACTTATTACTCCGATAAGTTATTTACATGAATCTATCAGTAAATTTCGAAATAAATACTACTGCAACATTCACAATTACATATGCAGAGAAAAGAACAGTAAGGAACATAAGCATAAGAACCAATCACATGTACTCACTTATTTTTGGACAATTGTTCCCGAAAGAACCCAATGTGGGAAAACCGGTGCAGTAGATGAGGGTTTTATTATTATTCTTCAGCAAATGAATCTTTACAAGGAATACACTGGTAGATATATTCAGAAAACACTTGAGACAAAAATTCTCGGATCCTCAGCAGATTTTCTGACACTCGAAAGAGCTTCTGACTCCCTTTATGTCTGTTTGTGTTTTTCTCTGTGTAGTACCTGCGCTGGACTGCATCACTCTACGTGGGTTCACTGCGTTGCAGCTCTGCGCTGCCTTATATGGCCCTCTGCGTCCCTATTTCATCGTACTCTGTCACTGTTGACTCCCTCTTCTCCTTCTTCCTCTGCAACTCTGCCCTACAACTCTCCCTCTGAAATTGAATTATATTCCTTTAGAATCAATCTTCTTCGAGTACTCAGTGTATGCCGACTTACTTTCCAAATGACCCTCAAGCCTTCTTTTATAATCTTTTCTTGATGAATCAACAACCCAGATTAGAAGTCTAATCAATGGCTAAGATTAAAACTTGACTTGATCTTCGTTCTCTAGAAGATTCACACTTTGTCTTATTAATACCCTTTAATTATTTAGTTCCTCGAAGTTGAGACTTAGGGTCTCCATTAAAATAATTAATTATTTTAATAAGAGTCAAGACATGAACTGAGTGGAATTTCCACAAACGGTTTCTGGGTTCTTTGGAATATTGATGTCCAAGCCTCCTTACAAAGTTTGAGAGTTAGAACACTTTCTGATGCTACAAAAATCAACACTCCCTCTTAGCGAGGAAGGTGTTCTAGTAATATGCCTGTTGCATGTTGCTCTTCTTTTGAAGCATCTTCTACGTTGCTGATTTGTGGACGCTGCCCCTCATCCACTGCGCTGCTGCCTTTTGTACTACTGCCCATGACACTGCCACTGTCACTTCCTCATTTGTATTGCAGCTCCCTCTGAATCTTGATCTTATCCATTCCTGCTACTAAAATGGATTCTTGATCATCCCCATCTTCTCTCTGAAGTAGACAAACTTGGTCTTCCCTAGAGCCTTCGTGAGAATGTCTGCAACTTGTTCTCCTGTTGGAGTGTACGACAACTATACAGCTCCTCGTTGGACACAGTCTCTAATAAAGTGACACCTTATGTCAATGTGCTTCAACCGATCATGAAACACAGGATTTTCAGAGAGCTTGATGCAACTCTGATTATCACATAGAATACTGGCCTCTTCCATTTTCTCCTTCAGTAGGTTCACAAGCAATTTCTGAAGCCATATGGCCTCACACGAAGCTGCACTAACTGCCATATATTCAGCCTCTGCTGAGCTCAGCGCCACGGATTTCTGTTTCCTGCTGCGCCAGGAAGTCATCCCAGATCCAAGACTGAAACAGTACCCACTAGTACTCTTCCGATCTACTGGACTCCCTGCCCAATCAGCGTCTGTGAACCCACTTAACCTGATATCATTGCCACGGTGTACTTCAATCCAAGCTCAACTATTCCTTGAAGACACCTGAGAACATGCTTGGCTGCTGCCCAATGAGCCCTCTTAGGTTCCACCATGAACTGACTGAGGGTATTTATAGCATAACAAATGTCTGGCCTAGTGTTTACCAGATACATCAAAGATCCTATGAGTTACCTATACAGAGTAGGATTAGCCTCATCATCTCCGAATGTGTCGATTTTCTTTGAGTTGGTGATCATTGGAGTCATCATGGGTCTACAATTCTCCATCTGAAATCTCTTCAGAATTTCTGTAGTATATCTTCCTTGACCAAGAAAGGTCTCCCCCTTTTGCTGCCAAACTTCCAACCGAGGAAAATAGTGCATCAGCCCTAGATCCTTGATGTCGAATTTTGTATCCAAATTCTCCTTGCAGTCCTTGACGAGCCTCGATGACCCTCCCAGCAATAGATCATCTACATATAGAACCAGTATCAAAGGCTACCTCCCTACCTTTAGATAGTAGAGATTGGGATTTGTGTCACTCTTGACGAATCCCATCTTCTGCAGGTAGCTGTCAATTCGACAATACCAAGCTCCAGGGGCTTGCTTTAGTCCATACAAGGCTTTCTTAAGCCTGCACACATGAGTTCTATTTATGTGTCTCAAAGCCCTCTGGTTGTTCAATGCAAGGTTACTTTGGAGCGGGAGCGAAAGCGCCATTTTCAAAAGCTCCCGGTCCGGGAGCCTTTTTTTTAAATATATATATATATATATATATATATTTTATATTTTTTTTATATTTTGATGCATATATGTCAATAAAAGCATGTAGAATGATGAATTAGGCATAAAAAACATAAAAACATAGATTTAACCATATAACATCAATCATCTAGAAGTTATAATCTTCATCAACCACGCCCACAAGTTAGAAACATACAACATATTGATTCTTGAGTCTCATGATTCATCAATCTTAAAGTTTCAAGCTTTCAAAATTCAATATATAAAATTTATCATCATTGATATATATAACATTTATCATCATTGATTCATTGATTTCAAAATTCAATATATAACATTTGTCATCATTGATATCTATCATTTATCATCATTAATTCATTGATTTCAAAATTCAATATATAACATTTATCGTCATTGATATATAACATTTATCATCATTGATTCATTGATCAAGATAGTTGTACTTGTAAGCTAAGTGTAACCAATAACCATTTCAACAAAGAATATTTAACATGAAATGAAATGTTATAAAATGAAACGAAATGAAACAACTTTCAACTTTCATGAAGCATCATATTCATAATTCATAATGACTTATAAACTTATAAATGCCAACTTCAAAGTTTCACCTTTCAAATTCAAACTTCAAACTTAAATTGTCATATATTGTTTACAAAAATTATCATAATAAATATGAAAGAGTCAAGTTTCAACTGTTCAACAGTTATAAAAGTTAAAAACTACTAGAAAATAAAAAAGACTAGTAAACAACAAATCTATTTTATCTATTGGCTGGCCCCTTGCCACACCCACGAGAAATGTCTAATTTGTGAGAACCACGAGGCAATGGTGGTCTTCTAGTACTCTCAGGAGTACCACGACCATAACTAGAAGGCGGAGGGCAACGTGAGGATGTAGGTGGAGGCTGAATCTGCAAAGGAACAATAGCTAGAAATCAAACACTGGTACTGGCACCCGCACTGCTACTGGATGGAGGGACTGGCCCTGGGTGTGACGATGGCATGGCTGTTGTTGCTTCATCATCATCCCTCAGAAGTTTTGCTTCCAATTCTTCCATATGTACAGTGTCGTCCTCCAAATTATCATCCTTTGGGTTGTTGTCCCAAACTTTATATGATTGATCCTCATAAGCCCGATCACAATAATGACTCAACAACCTCAAGTTGTAATGCACATAAACCAAGATTTCTGTTCGGTTTTCATTCAGCGTGTTTCTTCTCACATTATGTATGAAGCTATAGGTGCTCCAACACCTCTCTACAGAAGAAGTATTTACAACTTGTGAGAGAACTTTTTTTGCCAACTTTGGCAAAACTCCAATGCCGCCATATGCTTCCCACCATGTGAGAGCATCAAATTTGTCTATTTCTTCCATTGCATGGAATGAACCAAAGTTACCAGTGCAACTGAAGTATCTGCCTAATTCAAGGCACAATCTAGCACACTACTCCATGTTGAGGACCAAATTGTCTAATGCTTTCATGTATCCCTCTTGTACCTTTGGATCTGTGTGAGGTTTGATCCTAACCCCACCTCCAGGTGCAGGTTGGCCCAACCAAGATGGAGAGTAGTATTTTGGCATAAGGATATACGCCAAGGCATGTAGTGGAACATTAAGTTTATTCCACCGTGCACACACACAGTCGTGAATCATTGAATACAAGTTGGGATCATTTTCCTTAACAACATCTTTTATTTGCCCCAACATGCTATCCATCTGCTCATACACCTCCCCAATCACTGGTTTATCTGTATCTGCAAAGCAAATCATGCTATAAATGGGCTTGGTGAAATTCAAAATTTCCCTCACACGTGCCCAAAACAATGGATCAAGAGCGGTCTCCTCCACCTGTTCAAAACCTTGCCTGTCAACTGATGTTGTTGCCCTGTCCTTTAATACCTGCCAGTGTGGACTTGATACCATGGCTGCCAATGACTCTCTTACCTTCAAAAGGCGTCTGAAGGTGAGGTAATAGCTAGAAAATCTAGTCTTTGCAATCTTCAACAACTCCAATCTTGAGTGACTGTGGAAAAGCCCATGGGTATTGCTATGATTTGTAAGAAATCTTATCATTTTTTTGCCTCTCTTGTACAAATCACCAAGCCATCTGTATTGAGGTTGTTTGTTTTTAATTATATCATGCATCAAAAGGTTAATGTGTGAACCAAACACCCAGACCAAAATATGTTGGAGTATTTATCCTCAATAATTGCTCCCGCTGCCTTACAATTAGCAGCATTATCAGTGATGACTTGGACGACATTGTATGGCCCAATACGTTCAATTGTTTCAAGTAATAGTTCTGCAATGTTAATGCCGGTCTTGAACTTATCTGAATAGTCATATGCTGAAAGGAATATTGCACCACTAACAAACACAGTAGTAACACTTATCAATGGCTTTCCTTTTACATTTGTCCATCCATCAGATACAATGGACACCCCATGCTCATTCCAAGAACTTGTCATTCTACTCAAAGAATGAGTTATTTTTTCTTTTTCATGATAAAGTCCCACGGTTCTAGCCTTGTCATACCCAAGGCTCTTGTATCCTTTGGGGGCATCATTAATGGAAGAGACCATTTCAGGCCAATAAGGTGAGCAAAGAACATTGAATGGTACTCCACATGCATAGAGAAATTGGAATTTTTTTGAATCCACATCACTCCTAGACCCTTCGTTAAGGAAATCAGATATGGTTCTACGCCTTAAAGAGATGTTTGTTCCAGGTGTGCCTCCATATCCACTGCCATGGGTGGAAGTTGATGGAATTCTTTGTCCATGATGTGATGGACTTGATGGTGCATAAGATTCAATGAACCCCTAGATCTTTTAGATTTGTGTTGGGCAACCTCCTCTTCCTTTCTGTATTTCTCTCTATCTGTTGCTGACACACTTACACAAATTTTGATTCCTATCTTTTTATCTCTGTCCCATGGCATTTTCCCACAAAGTTGCCTTCCGGCACAGGTGTATGAACCTGTGTATTCTTTATTGCAATGGGGGCAAATAAATTTAGTGGTTCCACCCCCTTTCCCTCCTTCCTGCCTATGAAGATATTTCCACAATGGTGTTTGGTCATGTTTAGTTGGTGTCTCTGTGGTCTCATGTTCTCCACTCTCCCCTTCCTCCTCAGCATACTCCTCTTCAGGATTTTCATCAAATCCACTATAACCCACTTCTTCATCCTCCTCTTCTGGAATGGGCCACTTTCTTCTACTCTCCAACACAATAATAACAAAGAAAGGAACCAACATGAAGAAAACCCTAAGCCATATAGCCATGATGTCTCAAGTTTCAAGTTTCAAGTTTTTAGCCTACAAAAAAATGGAGGAATGCCAAATGAGAATATGAAAAAAAGCAACATAGAAAAAAACAATTCAATTTTTCACTTTTCAACACATTAAAATGCAACATAGAGAAAAAAATTCAAGTTTTCATTTTTGAACAACTTAAAAATGCAACATAGAAGAAAAAACTAGATTAGAGAGTCCTACCTCTTTGTTCTTCAATCCTTCTTGCTCTTTCCAAGCTCCAAGCTCCTTGCTCTCTCCTCTTGCTCTTTTGCTCTATTGCTCTCTCCTCTCTCCTCTCCTTGCTCTCTCCTTGCTCTCTCCTCTCCTCTTGCTCTCCTTGCTCTCTCCTCTCCTCTTGAACAAACAATTGAAAAATGACGAGAGGGAGGGACTTTTATTACGCACCCCCCGTACCTCCCTCTTTCCCTCCCAAAACCTCATTCTCAAATTTTTCCGCTCGTGCGGAGCAGTTTTTTGCTGGGGAGCATTTGGGAGTGAATGCTCCCCAAGCGCTCCCTCCATTTAAAAAACGCTCCCAAATCGTTTTTCTAATGGAGGGAGTGCTCGGGGAGCCTTTTCTCCTAAGCGCTCCCTGAAATGCTCCCTAGAAACCAGGGAGCATTTTTTCAGCGTCGGGAGCGCGCTCCCAATGCGCTGCCAAAACGCTCCCGAACGGAGCGCATTTTGGAAACGGGGTCGAGGGGGGATGCTTCCCAGCAACCCTGGTTCAATGTACACCTCCTCTTCTATCAGCCCATTTAGGAATGTAGTCTTGACGTCCATCTGGTGAATCTCCCATCCCATCTGCGTAGCAAGGGATATCACGGATCTAATGGAAGTATATTTGGCTACTGGGGCGAAGGTTTCTTCATAATCTATCCCTTCCTTTTGAGCATAACCCTTAGCCACAAACCTGGGTTTAAATTTCTTGATGCTGCCATCTGCAACATACTTGATCTTGTAGATCCACCTTGAACCTACAACTGATCTATCCTGAGGTCTGGGGACCATCTCCCAGACTTCATTCGTCATGATGGAATTGTACTCTTCCACCATCGCATCTACCCATACCTGGTGTTGAGCTGCTTCCCGAAAACTAGAAGGTTCCCCAACCTGTGCAACCAAGGCTTGGTATCTCTCAGGTTGCCTGCACTGTCTCTTCACATCTCGGCGGGCTCCGACAAAGTCTTCTGCGTCCCTTAGAATTTGTCGTAGTTCCTTGCTTGTTATCCCATTGGTAGTGGGTGGATTTACCTGCTCTCCCTCCTGCAAGTCCTCGGGAGAAGTGTCCCTTGGATCCCCATGCCTTGGAGAGGCAGTTGAATTATCTACCGCAGGTCGTTGTGGTTCAACCAGCGGATCATCCTTAGACTGTGTAGTAGAAGGCAACTCTAGAGATCTTCTGAAGGCCCTTTCCTCCATGAATTTCACATCCCTCCACACTAAAACTTTCTTGCTCTCCTAAATGTTGTAAATTTATGTAGATGTTCTATGCTTGATGCAACTTTCCTTACAACAATCACATAAAAAATCAAGTAAAATGCTGATAGAACATACCAGTAGATCAACAAAAGACAAACCAGATACAGATAAATGTGTCGGTGCGTTACGACGGTCAACAGGATGCTTCAACCAGCAAAGTCTCCTTGGTCAGCCAACCCAGCATGTGTCACAACAACCCTCAAAACAACCACACAGTCAACTCAAAGTCAACCCCAGAAAAGTCAACGCTACCCAGAAAAGTCAACGTAAAACAACAGCAAGTAAAAGTCAACGTAGCTCGATCTTCGGTCAGTCTTTAACCTCGGTTCTTGTGCCTAAATGTACGGCCTACATAAATCGAAGTCTGCACCAAAAATCAGCTCCTTTGGACCATGCGTTGACCAAAGTCAATGCTAGTCAAACTTGTGTGGAAACCCTAGCTACAACAAAATTCTCTTCGTCCTTCTTTCCCACATGTGAACCGAAAACGGCCTCCAAGGAGCTCGAACCAATCAAAAGAGGAGAGATGATGTGTGAGGATGAGATGAGTGAAATGTCCTCCAACATTGACTTTATTTATATCAATCATTGAGGGTGTGTGACACATTTGCTGGGGGTGTAAAACCTTAAGGCCGACCTGCACATATTTTGAAAGTATTAAAAATAAATTCAAAATAAGTGTTCTGCTCATCGGATCAAGATGATCTTTAGATCAATCTTGTACCTCTCCGAAAGAGGAACCTAATAAAAGTATTGGTGTCTTCATCTGAGCATCACAACATGGAGTTTGGACCTAGTTGTCCAATTTTAACACTCCCTCTCAACTAGGGAGAACTCTATCCACCTGTGCAATCAAACATCGTGCATCATCCCGCCGTAACTTGCTTTGTTGGCCTCTTTATTTCAGAACAAAAGTGGGTTAGTCACAAAGACATCATTCCTGACTGACAGATTCAGCCCAGAGGTTCGAAACCTCTATAGGACTCACAAAGAGTCTCATACCAACCTGAAGTTGGTTTACCTGACTTGAAGTCAGTTGGAGGTCCGAAACCTCACTATGTTTGATCCCAGATCAAGTGGTTGGATCATGCTATCCTAGATAGGGAGTACGGCAATCCCTGATGCGTCCATCAATCTTTGCTACTAGTCTCTAGCTTTTCCCACCTCATTGGCCAAATGAGAGGTACTTCCCATGAGCCCTGAACTCATTGGGTAGGATGCATACGGGGCACAGATAATGAGAGGTGAACCAACTCAATAATCACAACAGTGGGGCCTAAGCACACCAACAAGGTTTGGAAAGCCTAGCCATGTGGTTGCTTATAGCTCCGAGAAACAATCCCCAATGCTCCCCAGAGCTCCCAGAGCTCATCGTCCAACAGGACCCACATCATAAGGTCGTTCCACGATACCAAGAATCTCAAGGAAGGTTAGGAACTTGACCTTCCCTAGGGGTTTTGTGAGAATATTCGCGACCTGCTCATCAGTTCCTATATGATCGAGCCTTACGGTGCCTCGCTGTACCATATCTGAGATAAAGTGGTACCTGATATCAATATGCTTGGATCGATCGTGGAACACTGGATTCTCGGATAATCGAATCCCACTCTAGTTATCACAGAGTATCACAGTGGTATCTAGCACATGTTCGAACAGCTCATTATAGAGCTTTCGCAACCAAACTGCTTCACAACAGGCCATACTCGCTGCAATGTATTCGGCCTCTGCAGTGCTCAAAGCCACCGACTTCTGCTTCCTGCTCATCCATGATATCGAAGCAGGACCAAGATTGAAGCAGCATCTCGATGTGATCTTACGATCCACCACACTACCAGCCCAATTGGCATCAGTATATCCAAGGAGTGTCACGCTCTCGGCAGTGTATCTCAGCCCGTGGTTTATCGTGCCCCGAAGATATCTCAAAAGATTCTTGGCACCAACCCAATGAAAGTGATGAGGCTCAACCATCTGTTGACTCAAAGTGTTCACTGCAAAGCATATATCTGGACGGGTGTTCACTAAGAACATCAAGGCCCCTACGAGTTGACGATACTCAGTGGGATTTGCCAATACGGTCCCAGCAGCGCTGCTACTCAACTTCTTGAAGTTGAGCTCCATTGCTGTCGACACGGACTTGCAATCCACCATACTAAATCTTTCCAGAAGCTTCACAATGTATTTTCCTTGAGAAAGGAAAATCGCGCCAGGTCTCTGCCAGACCTCCAAGCTTAGGAAATGGTGCATCAGTCCTAGGTCCTTCATCTTGAACTCAGCAGCGAGCTCCCTCTTGCACTGATGAATGAGAGGGTCAACACCTGTCAGGAAGAGGTCATCCACATACAGCACCAGAATGAGAGGCTTCTCCTTGGAAACCTTGAAGTAAAGCTTTGGATCAACATTACTACGAGTGAAGCCCAGCGTCATCAGGTAGCTATCTATCCTCTCGTACCAAGCTCTAGGTGCTTGCTTCAGCCCATAGAGGGCTTTCTTCAACCTGCAAACATGGGTGTTCCGATCCTCGACTTCGAATCCCAGAAGTTGCTCCACATATACCTCTTCCTTTATTGCACCATGCAGAAATGCGGTCTTCACATCCATCTGATGGAGACTCCATCCTTGCGTAGCAGCAAGGGCCATAATAGATCGAATGGTGGTATATCGGGCCACAGGTGCAAATATGTCATGATAGTCTATGCCTTCCTTTTGAGAGAAGTCACGGGCAACGAATCTTGCCTTGAACTTTTCAGCACTTCCATCAGATCCATGCTTGATCTCGTAGAGCCATTTGAAGGTGACAACTGCTTTGTCCTTTTTTCTTTGGACCATCAAAGTTCTTCTTTCTAGAATGAGTAGCGTAGGCAACATTTCCTTCATGTCCATACTCCTTCATTCTTGTCACTTCTTGAACGCATCTTGACAGTACTTCGTCAAAGTTAGGTATCACATTATTATTTAGAATGGTAGTGTTGAACACATGCCATTCGGAGCTTGATCTCGTAGAGCCATTTGAAGGTGACAACTGCTTTGTCCTTTTTTCTTTGGACCATCAAAGTTCTTCTTTCTAGAATGAGTAGCGTAGGCAACATTTCCTTCATGTCCATACTCCTTCATTCTTGTCACTTCTTGAACGCATCTTGACAGTACTTCGTCAAAGTTAGGTATCACATTATTATTTAGAATGGTAGTGTTGAACACATGCCATTCGGATGGGATCCCTCCAAGTGCGGTGAATACCATTTCTCAATCAACTATTGTATCCCTAATAGCCAGCAGATTGTTCCTGATCGCGGTCAGTTTCAGAAAGTATGATTGAACAGACTCATCCCTGCTGTTCTTCAGATTCTTCAATTGATTCTTGAAGAATAGTACTTGATTTGCATTGTTGGACTTGAACATGAAGACCAACTTATCATACATCTCTTTGGATGTGCCTAGCTCAGAGATGTAGGCCACTAGACTCTTATGAATGGATTCCCTGATCATTAGCTTTTCTTTGATTTCCCCCTTCTTGTACTTTGTTTTGGTAGCAGCAGTAGCAGTGGATTGGATTTTACCCTGCACATAGTCCGTGACATCTTGGTCTTCCAATTTAAGATCCAATATCATCTTACGAGCATGGAAGTCATCCTTCCTAGTCAATTTGTCATCCTCCTTGAAGCCATAGTTTGTGGAACTCATTTTCTTCTTCAATGATTGTTAAATAGGGCTTGTCTTCACCTCAGCTCTGATACCATGTAAATTTATGTAGATGTTCTATGCTTGATGCAACTTTACTTACAACAATCACATAAACAATCAAGTAAAATGCTGATAGAACATACCAGTAGATCAACAGAAGACAAACCAGAAACAGATAAATGTGTTGGTGCGTTACGGCGGTCAATAGGATGCTTCAACCAACAAAGTCTCCTTGGTCAGCCAACCTAGCATGTGTCACAACAACCCTCAAAATAGCCACACGGTCAACTCGAAGTCAACCCCAGAAAAGTCAACACAAAACAATAGCAAGTAAAAGTCAACACAGCTTGGTCTTCGGTCAAGCTTTGACCTTGGTTCTTGTGCCAAAATGTATTGCCTGCATAAATCGAAGTCTGCACCAAAAATCAGCTCCTTTGGACCATGCGTTGACTAAAGTCAACGCTGGTCAAACCTGCATGGAAACCCTAGCTGCAACAGAATTTTCTTCGTCCTTCTTTCCCACGTGTGAACCGAAAACTGCCTCCAAGGAGCTCGAACCAATCAGAAGAGGAGAGATGATGTGTGAGGATGAGATGAGTGAAATGTCCTCCAACGTTGACTATTTATATCAATCACTGAGGGTGTGTGACACATTTGCTGGGGGCGTAAAACCTTAAGGCTGACCTGCACAAATTTTGAAAGTATTAAAAATAAATTCAAAATAAATGTTCTGCTCATCGAATCAAGATGATCTTTAGATCAATCTTGCACCTCTCTGAAAGAGGAACCCAATAAAAATATTGGTGTCTTCATCTGAGCATCACAACATGGTGTTTGGACCTAGTTGTCCAATTTTAACAAATGTAAATGCGGTAAGCCTTTGCATTCTCGCTGTATCCTACCAGATACCCCTTTTCCGCAGTCATGTCCAATTTCTTTCTCTTTTTGCTGGGCACATGACAATATGCTGTACTGCCAAAGATCCTAAAGTGACTCACTTCAAGCTTGCTTCTAGTGAAGACACTTTCTGGTGTGATCTTTCCCAATGCGTTGTGAGGAATCTTGTTATGAACATAGAGAGTTGTATTACAAGCTTCAGTCCATAGAAATTTGGGCATGTCTTGATCATACAACATTGCCCTTGCAGCCTCCACAATAGTCCTATTTTTCCTATTTGCCACACCATTCTGCTCTGGATTGTATGGAGCGATCCACTCTCTTCTGATACCTTCCCTTGCGCAGAACCCTGTGAATTCCTTATCAGTATACTCTCCAACATTGTATGAACGCAACACCTTGATCCGTTTTCCTGTCATATTTTCTACCAGAGCTTTGAACTCTTTAAAACGACTGAAGACTTCGTCCTTGGTCTTCAGAAAGTAGATCCAGGTCTTCCTAGAATGGTCATCAATAAAGGCGACGAAATATTCGACTCCACTAAGAGCTCTAGTGGAAATTGATCCGTAGCTATTCGAGTGTATCAAGCCCAATACACTCTTAGCCCTATTGTTGCTCCTCTGATACGCTGCCTTGGCATACTTTCTCAACACGCACCCTCTGCAGACATCGTCTCTCTTGGTGCTTAGTTTTGGAACTCTTGTGATAGTTTTCTTGAGAATCTTTAATGCCCCATGATGCAAATGTCCCATTCTTTTGTGCCATAGTTCCTTCAAGTCCTTTTCATCCGTGTTGCCTATTAGTGCCATTGGAGATTCGAGCTGTAACTTATAAAGTTTGTTGCTCCTTACGTTGATATGTGCTTTCTTCTTCCAAATGGGGTGTTTGACGTAAACTTTGTTGCCAATGAAGAAAATGTTAAAACCTTTGTTTTGAAGTTGAGACACTTAGAGTAAGTTCATCCCCAACCAAGGCACATGCAACACATTAGTGGCCCGAAGCTTATTCCCAGCCTCGGTTTGAAATTCTACGGTACCTCTTCGAATAGGGGTACATTTTGCTTTATTACCCATGGTAATTTTAAAGTTGATCTACTCTTCTCGGTAGTTGGAGAAACATTCCCGCACTCTCGTCATATGAGCAGAAGTCCCACAGTTAATGTACCAGACTTCTGGAGAAGTAGTGCTTGACACACAAGCAAAATATTCTTCCAGTTTGGATGCTAGAACAGAAATATCGTGATCCATCTGTTCTTCCATGCTACTCTTCCTCTCTAGAGAACTGCGTGAGCCCTTCCAAGGTGCCACAACAAAGTCAGGTTTTCGTTCACTTGTCAGTTCTCCATTCCTATTAGTCATCTCTGGCTCTGGTACCATCTGAAATTTTCAATCTAGAAAATATACAGTTGCAGTGATAGATTTATTTCTCCTACTTATTACTCCGATAAGTTATTGACAAAAATCTGTGAGTAAATTTCGAAATAAATACTACTGCAACATTCATAATTACATATGCAGAGAAAAGAACAGTAAGGAACATAAGCATAAGAACTAATCACATGTACACACTTATTTTTGGACAGTTGTCCGCGGAAAAACCCAATGTGGGAAAATAGATGCAACAGTTGAGGATTTTATTATTATTCTTCAGGAAATGAATCTTTGCAAGGAATACACTGGTAGATATATTCAGAAAACACTTGAGACAAAAATTCCTGGACCCTCCAAAGATTTTCTGACACCCAAAAGAGCCTCTGACTCCCTCTGCGTCTGTCTACATGTTTCTCTACGCACTCCCTGCACTGGACTGCGTCACTCTGCTTGGGTTCACTGCGTTGTAGCTCTGCGCTGCCTTCTGTGGCCCTCTACGTCCCTCTGTCTTCGTGCTTTGTCACTGCTAACTTCCTCTTCTACTTCTGCCTCTGCAACTCTCCCTCTGAAATCGAATTCTACTCCTTCAGAATCGATCTCCTTCGGGTACTGAGTGTATGCCCGACTTACTTTCCAAATGATCCTCAAGCTTTTTTTTGTAATCTTCTCGTTGATGAATCAACGACTTAGTTTAGAAGTCTAATCAATGGCTAAGATTAAAACTTGACTTGATCTTCGTTCTCTAGAAGACTCACACTCTGTCTTATTAATACCGTTTAATTATTTAATTTCCCTAAGTTTAGAGTTAGGGTCTTCATTAAAATAATTAATTATTTTAATAAGACATGAACCAAGTGGAATTTCCACAAACAGTTTTTGGGTTCTTTGGAATACTGATGTCCAAGCCTCCTTACAAAGTTTGAGACTTAGAACACTTTCCGATGCTACAAAAATCAACAGCAAGAAGACGTTGAAGAACCGATACCCCATTCCCCCCATAGATGAGCTTAGAGGAGCCAAGTACTTCTCTAATATAGATCTGCATTCGGGGTACCATCAGATTCAGGTGAGGGATCAGGATATCCCCAAGACAACGTTCAGATGCCACTATGAGCATTTTGAGTTTTTGGTTATGCCCTTTGGGCTAACCAACACTCTGACCACCTTCCAGTGTTGTATGAACCACGAGTTCTGCAAGCAGCTACGCAGATTTGTGCTGGTGTTCTTTGACGACATATTGATCTACAACAGGACATGGGTGGAGCACCTACATCATCTCGAAGAGGTGCTTCATATTTTGGAGGGACAGTAGTTCTATGCAAAAACGTCCAAGTGTGAGTTTGGGTTGACTGAGATGCTCTACGTGGGGCATATCATAATAGGGGAGGATGGAGTGTGGGTGCATGAGGAGAAGATTAGAGCCATTCAAGATTGGCCAGTTCTTCGAAATGTGACTGAGCTAAGGGGGTTTGTAGGCATTTTCACATATTACCGGAAGTTCGTAAAGGGCTTCTCACAGCTAGGCCAACCCCTTACAGATCTTACCAAGAAGGGGGCATTCACATGGACTGACAGGAAACAGGAAACATTTTAGCACCTCAAGGAGGTGATGAGTAGTTTCCCAGTATTGACTCTGCCCAATTTCACATAGCCATTCACCTTGGAGTGTGATGTATCAGGTGAGGGCATTGGCGCAATATTGTCATAGGGGGGCCATCCTAAATCCTTCGAGAGTCGAAAGCTCCTTAGTCACGAGAGGTTGTACTTGATCTATGACAAGGAGATGCTGGCCATCATGCATGCTTTGGCCAAGTTCCGACAATATTTGGTTGGTAACAGGTTCAGAGTGAAGATTGATCACAATAGTCTTCGCCACTTTCTAGGGCAGAAGGGCCTCAATGAAAGGTGTTAATTTTGGGCAACTAGGTCAAAACTCCATGTTGGACTGCTCATATGATGATGGTCATATTTTTGTTGGATTCCTCTTTCGGAGAGGTGTAAGATTGATCTAAAGATCATCTTGTTTGGATGAGCAGAACATATATTTTGAATTTATTTTCCACACGTGTGCAACATCGGACAAATTTGTAATGTAGGTTCACATGCCCAATAGATGTGTCACACACCCTCACTGATGGATATAAATTGGAGAGACTTGGAAGTCATTTTCTCATCAACTCATCACACATCTCTCATTGTGATCTGATTGGTTCGATAGCCTTTGAAGGCCTTTTCCCTTCATACGTGCGGAGCTGAAGGAGATGTTTTCTGTGGATTTGTTTAGGGCTAAATTGTAGAAGCATTGACCAACGTTGAGCGTGTTCAACCCTTGGTCGTTTGACCTCAAAAACCTGCCAAAATTCCAATTTTGAGAGGCCATACTGCTGGGCACTGAAATTGAGGAAAACAAAGTTGTTTGACCAAAGCCCTAATCTGTAGAGTTGACTTTTTGTTGTTGTCCTGCGTTGACTTTTCTGCACTGACTTTTTGGTTGACCAGCGTTGACTTGTGATGAGTTGTCTTAGAGGGCTGTGGGTGTGACACTTGGAAGGTTGGCTGATCTAGAAAGGCTTTGTTGGCTGAAGCATCCTGTTGACTATTGTAATGCACCATATCTCATATCTTTGCTGGACAAGAAAGAATTGTAAATCTGATCTATATTATTGGCTTGTCTTCTATTGATCTATAATTATGTTCTATCAACATTTTACTTTCATGTTTATGTGATTTCTAATTTGTATTGGGCCTAAGAAAGATTGAAGTAAACTTGCATTAAGCATAGAACACACCATGGTTATCTAAATTTAACATGGTTTCAGAGCTGAGGTGAAGACAAAGTCCCAGCTAGTGTTAGAAGCAATTACTGAATGAAGAAATCCTATCAAGGACAGATGGCCTCCTCAACCTACAAGGGTTTCAAGGCTGATGATACATTGACTGATAAGTCTGATTATCATGCATGGAAGATGTCCTTGGATTTGGTACTAGAAGATCAAGATGTCATGGACTATGTGCAGGGGAAGATTCAAGAGCCTCCATCAAATGCAGCTGCTGCCACAAAGACGAAGTATAGAAAAGGGGAAATCAAATCAAAGATAATTATCTGGGATTCTATTCATAAGCACTTGGTTACTTACATTTCTGAGCTGAACACATCTAAAGAGATGTATGATAAGCTAGTTAGCATGTTCAGGGCTAGCAATGCTAATCAAATATTTTTCTTCAAAAATCACACCCTAGAATTCCAGCTTAGTTTTAGTGCTCTGCCACTGTGTGTGTTCTCCAACTGACCCTGAGCCTTCTTCTTATACTTTTCTTGTTGAAACATCAATGACCGTGATCTAATCTTGAATCGATGGCTAAGATTAGAATATGCTTGATCCGTGTGAATTAAGTCATTTTCATCACATGATTAATTTAATTAACTTTAATCTTTTAATTTTCCTAAGTTAGACTTAGGGTCCTTAATTAAAAATATTAATTAAATAAATATCTCTTAAACATGATGGAATTTCTTAAATCGCTTTCTGGGTCTTGGAGAGCTCATGCACTCTTGTCCCTCCACAAAGTTTGAGAGCTAGAGCACATCCGATGCTACCCACACACCTCAAAATCTCAACACTCCCTCTTAGTGAGGAATGTGCTCTAGCAACAATATTTAACCTCGAAGTTCTACACTGATCTCTGGTGTGGGTCACTGCGTTGATGCTTTGCCTGCTGGCCTTCATCACCGCGCTGCTACTGCACTCTTGTACTTCTACCAATGACGCTACCACCGCCACTGCCACATCTGTACTGCAGCTCCCTCTCAATCTGCTACATCATGCTGCCATGTAATATTCCGAATAGGAAATAAACAACAATATCAAGCAACATAAACAATAACTACAAAAAATAGAGAGACATCATGAAAAACACTGCAAACATGGAGAAACGCTGAGCCATTTTATTATAATCTGAAAGATTAAAATGTGTACAAAGGTGATCAGAATGATGGCACCTTGGCTTGCTCAAGGCAAGCTGAAAATACTCTCAAAATCTCCCAGTGAATGGCTGCTCTCTCTATGACTGCGTAACTCTCGATGTTGCTGCTGCTGCCGAAACTATTGCTCTGTCTGGAATGGAGGTGCTCTTTTGGGCTGTTCCCTTGCTCAAAAAAATATGGAACTCTGGATATGAGCTCTCCTCCAACAACCCGGAAAAACCTAGGAAGGAATCTCGGAATGGCTGACCCTGGAATTTGACTTCCTTTGGAAAATCACGTACTCCAGGTGAGTACGTTGGCCCTGAATTGATAGATTGCAAATGATGGCCTCCTCCTACTGCAAAAGATGATTTGTGAAGGGCTAGTCCCTTCACAATACTCTTGGGTTGAAATCCTTGATCTCCTTTCTCTCCCAGTGCTGCCTCCTCCCAAGGTTGTGTAATCCTTGAGTGTGACTGCGCTGCCTTAGTAACTACGTGCTCCTGGCTGAAGAGTGTTGTGTGCTATGCTCTGGAAAACAATGGTAGATCTCCTCACCTGAGTGGGCACTCGAAGTCCCTTGAGGCTGAGGTTGGGATCTCTGCTCGGAGACACCCGCGTGCTGAACAACACTTGTAAACTTCGCTAAATAGCATAAGCATGCTCAATGTTTGAAAGAAAAAAAATTAGAAGATGCATAATAGAATGACTGAATGGTGAGCATTCCCTTCCTTTCGTGCTTGAGAGCCTAGCTTTCCCTTGGGCCCCACTCAACTGCGCTGTCCCTACCACTGCGTTGTCTTGGCCCACGTTGCCACTGCGCTCGCTGGCCCATGTAGCCTCCACGCTGTCCCTCTCCTTGCAGTGTCACTTGGCTCCCCTGGGCCCCATGCTGTAAGCTAAATTTGTCTAAGTGACTTTAGGGAGTTATTCTTTCGTAAGTGTGGGTTATTGGTCCCATCACCCCCTTTATTTCTTGACTAAACATTAGAAAGGAAAAATCTGCACAAAATTAATATTGCCAATTAGCTTCTACTAATTGGGAATATTACAGTCCTCCCCGCCAAAATGTTGCTTGTCCTCAAGCAACTGCAAAGATGGATGCTGCAAAATCTTCTCATTCTCTCAAGTGGCATCCTCATCTGGCAAGTTTCTCCACCTCACCAAGTACTCCTTGACTTTCCGGCTCCGGAGCTGTCTCTCCCTAGTGTCTATGATGTCTTCTGACTATAACACCAAATGCCCCTCATCATCTGTAGGCGGAAGCACCTCTGTTGCAATCACTTGTTGCCCCAATGCCTTTTTCAGGCATGATATATGGAAGGTGTTGTGTATCATGCTACCTGTGGGTAGCTCCAACTCATAAGCAACCTCCCCTATCCTGCGGGTTACCCTGTAAGGTCCATAGAAGCGAGGCTTGAGCTTCTCGGCCCCCTTTTGCTTCAGCGTCAACTGTCGGTATGGCTAAAGTCGTAGGTAGACCAAGTCCCCTATCTCAAACTGCCTCTCTACTCGTCCCTTGTCGGCATATAGCTTCTACTGGTTCTGTGATGTGGCTAAGTTATCCTTAAGAGCTCGGAGTATATCCTCACTCTCTTGGATCTTGTTGTAGCTCCTAGAGATAGCTTTGAGTTGCAAAAGACCAGTGCCCAGGACATCTTAAAAATCAAAGGTTGAACGTGAACAATTGTATGAAATGCCGCTGACAAAATCTGGAATAAGAGAAAAATGGTTTTTGTGGTTCATGGATTGAGAAGACCTTGGAGTCGATTCATGTGAATTCCTTATTCTGTGAGAGGGCACAAGAAGCTGCGAGGCTTGGTGGCTTTTAAATGGGCCAAGTATAAAACAATGAACAAAAATCTTGAAATGTGCAGAGGTGTTGAGAGAGAACGGAGGAGGAACCTACGAGAGACATGCTTAAGATATTTAAGAATTTGTCCCCTATGAACTCAGAGGAAACGAATATGAATGAGATATGGAAAACAATAGAGGTTCGTGGAGCGCAAATTAAGGGAGTGCAACAAGCTTAATACATGAGTGTTAACACCTAAGCGTTATACAGATATGAATTCATGAATAAAATTGCAGATCACCGATAGCTACATTACATGAACCATCAAAGCAGAATAGCATGAAAGATGATTACACATGAAGAGGAGATTTTTTATTTTTTTTATTTTTTATTTTTGGTAGTTTAGACTAATCCTAAACCTACGAGTTTTGAACCGGTGACTTTGCAGAAGGAGTGCCTTAACAGTGCACCCTATCACCGACTC